>JANIJG010007091.1:17306-57848 GCA_024611175.1 Megaceryle torquata
ATTTTTTTTTTCCCCTGACAGTGACCAGTTTGTAAAGGTTAAATGGTATTCTCTGATTAAACTCAGTACTCTGATGATCTCAGCTCATTTCCCACTCATGCCATATCTTTTGTCTGACCTTGGGGGTAGCACTTAACCTCTGTGGACTAGAGTGTTTCTGTGTAATAGAACGACAGTATTTCCTTACATTACCAGAAGGACAGGATGATAAATTAATTCACATTTATGTAGTGCTGAGATATGACCGTGATAGATTGAGAGCCTGCCCCTGGAGTTCCCCGTGCTCTCAGCAGTGATACGCAGCTCTCGCAGGAATGAGTTACCTCCCGAAAGCAGGACTGCTGTCTGTGCTCAAGCGCAGCCCCACCCTGAATAGCAACCAGTGCAACCATCCCCTTCCTCCCGAGTTCTGTAAATGTGGAGCCTGGCTGCAGCTGGTCCTGACTGGAGAGTGCTGCAGGATGGTCTGGTAAGCTCTGGCTGGCTGATGGCTACGGGGACAAGCTAAGGTATAAATCTCCTTAGTGCCAGCATCAGCTCTGAAGTTCAGGGGATTGACGGATGCGTTCCCACTTGCCAGGCACTGCCCTGTGTGGAGTCAGAGGGGTGATGCTGTGCCCTCCTGCAGGTGCTGGTGGGTGCCTTTAGGAAGCCATCCTTGTTCCTGGAGATGTCTTTCAGTGCTTGTTTGGTTGTTCAGTTCTTTTAACATGCAGCCAGATTGCAGCACTTGGGCTTGAAAACTCAGCCACGTGCGAGGCAGGAGAGTTACAGGGAGTGAAAGGAAAATGCAGCATGGAGGGGTGAGACAAGGAGCCAGGGGCTGTGAGAAACAGCCTGGGCCTCTGCTCCTCAGACGTGTCAGAAAGATGCGCTGAAAGCGTAATGGGAGGAGTACAGGGGCAGCTATCCCGAACAAATCCATCTGCCTGGAGCTTGATGGAGGGTTGGCAGTGGTGGTGTCATAGAATCATCGAATGGCTTGACTTGGAAGGGACCTTGAAGATCATCTCCATCCAGTGCCTGTCTCTGCAAACCTCTGCTGCTGCAGGTTGTGTTTTGAGAAGGGTCATTTTGTTCAGAGGACAGGAGCAAAGATGTATTTGGGGACTCCTTTGGGGTAGCAGCAGGTATAGAAAATGATTGTCCATAGACTCCAGACCATCAATAATCTTAGCCTAGGACCCATTTCCCATGACAGGCCTGACTTTCCTCCTTGCCTGTGATGAGAGTCTGAGTGTTCATTGCTGAAAGGATGGGGATGATGATTCTTTACCAGGGAGAAGATGAGATGCAAATGAGTTTGTCGGTGTTTGCTCTGACGGTCGTTTCACAGAACAATTGTGAAAGCTGTACCCGACCTCAGGAACAGACACAAAGCGCTTCTCTCTCCCCCAGACAGAGGCAAGCGGGAAGCGCTGCCCTCCCCAGGAAAGGGAACGGTCCGTCCCTCGGGATGGAAATCACGAACAGCTTGTCCTCGTGATCATTCCTTTGCTTCCTCATGATCACCTCTTTCCTTCTTTCTCCTCGCTCGTGCCATGTTTGCTTTGAATGGCTCCCGTGGCGCTGTAGGGAGGCAGCTGTACGTACATCGTTTACTGGTGTGCGTCTGCGTACGACTGGGGACGTGAAAAGGTGTGTGTGGATGTGTCCGTATTGCACAGGTTTGATGTCGCTGGTGGATCCTGGCTGCCAGTGTCATTCCTGATGGGGATTCACCTGCAGGGAGCAGTTCCTCTGGTGGGGTGTCGGGGTCAGCTGGCACCCACCTGCGTGGTGACTTCTACTGGGTGTGACGGGAGGTCCCATCGCTGCCAAATGAAAAGAGGGGTGGAAATTTATGGCCTGGAAGTCAGAAACCTGGAAACCCATCTGATGTGTTACGTAGGTGAGGTGGGGGGAAGTCACGGAGAACCTGAACAGAGCAGGAGCAAACTTCAGTCACTGTTGGGGAATCACATACATGTATTTCCTCTAAATCAGTGTTTTCCATTATCTAAAATGGAAAGGTTTTTTCCTCTGCGGAAATGCTGCTCGGTGCTATTCAATCAGTATTAATTAAGCAGCTGAAATGCATTAAATGGTGCTGTAGGAATCTTCCTGGGAACACTAGCTGCTGAGTTTTACTGTTCCTCTTACAACCGTAAATAAGGATAAATGCCTAATTGCTACTGAAAGTGTCCTGCTGGACCTAATGAGCTGATTAAAAACAATCCTTCATTGTGGAATTATTTAATTTTGTTTAACTTCAAGCAGAGCTTCCCCTTGCTTACCACTTCTGTGTCTGCTCTTCAGCTCCCCGTCTGCCTCGGGGAGTTCATGCCCGTGGTGGTTTTGCGGGAGCGGGGCCACAAGGCAGGGATTTGTTTCCATCGTTATTCTGGAAGGTCTCATTTCACTAAGCTGGTGAGAAGGAAATGAATTTCAGCCCTTCCATAGTGTTATTTGTGCACCCAGGAGAAGTCCTCAGGCTCTGTTCTGTGTGTCCAGCTTCCCTGGGGCAGGACATCTCGTGTGCTGTGGTTTGGGGAATTATGACAAAAAGCCAAGTTTTGGCCAAATCAGCCTCGGGGCTGGGGGTGGGATCATGGTCCTGGCTTCTGCTGGGAGCAGGTTCTTGCTGATGGTTGCATCTCTGCAGCAAGAGGAGATGTTTTGATCATTTGTGCTCCAGCGCTGCAGAGCCGTGGAGCTCTGAAGGGGGAGCTCAGAGTCTGGCTGCTGCTAGTGGATTATGGGGTGTGTGGTTCACCTTCTGCTAATGAAAGGAGCAAGTTGGCAACTTTGTGCTGGTGGAGAGAACCTGCGATGGGCAGACTCCCCCCTCACACCTCTCCTGGCCATGCCAAGCAAAACCAGCAGGAAACTTGTTGGTGTGGAGCAGATGGGAGCTCTGGCTCATGGGTGGGGGGGCAGGGATGCTCCAGGGCTGGGATGTGAGGATTTGCTAGTGCAGCTCTCCACCATCTGTGGAAGGGGGAGATTTCCCCCATCTAGAGGCGGGGAGGAAGCAATGTGCCCGTCGTTCAGTCAACATGTGAGTGGAGAACTAGAGATTCCAAGTTTCTTGTCAGTGGCTGTGAAGGTTGGCAGCTCTGGCAGGTGGGTACTGCAGCCTGCTGTGCTGGCTTGGAGGAGCTGTGAAGAGAGGAGGCAGTGCCTGCAGAGAAACCTTTCTCTCTCAGGGCTCTTAAGAGATGGAGAAGGACCCGAAGGAATTGTAAAAGCCGATTTATTTTTTTCCCTTTCACTGCAGACTTTGAGTAGCTTACAAAGCACTTGGATGTGTTTTCTGTTTTAATCACTGGTAGGTGAGTGGTGTCTTTACATACGGAGAAACCTGAGAGCGTGATGCTTGCAGCAGAGCAGGGCAAGGACCTGTGACAGCGCGTGGGGCAGCTCTAGTTCCGGTAGCATCCCAGTCACCACCTGGCTGTTGGGATAATCAAGGCACGTTTGGCTGGTGGGCACCATGATCCTCAGCACCTATTGGGAGAGGGTGTCCTAGGGGGCTTGTCCCTGCTGGTGGGAGCACATGGGGCTGCCTGGGGCCAGGCTGGGCTCTGCCAGGCAACATGGGCATCTGATACCCCTGGACTCATTGCACCTCCTCTTGACTCCACCAGCCCTTGGGGCAGTTGCTCACCTTTTGTGCTATCGTTTGAAAATCCAGATTGGTTTGGAAAGCACTTGACAGCACCACAGGATCGCTCCCTGCCTTTCAGATAGAACAGAAACCCCACGATGCAGGATACGGTCCTCTGCCTGAGCGTGTTGTAATGCAGGATGTCCTATGTGCAGCAAGACGGTTCCTTCTGGAAACTTCATTTTTTATGCCCCTACTGCAGCTCTGGCGCTCTGTGCTGGGGAGATGCCCCTTTCCCCCGGCGAGGAGCAGCTCTGACAATGTGGGCTGTGTTCTGCACGGCACTGCCCGTCCCCAGGACCCACCTACACGCCCAGGCACGGCCGCAGAGCGTTCCTGCTGCGCGGGGAGTCGCTCCCACATCTGCCCCGAGACAAAGGGGCCCTGGTAGAGCCCGGCGTTGGCCCTTCTAAAGGGAGGGCTGCATTCTGTGTGTGTGCTCTGCTCTCGTGGCCGTGTGGCCCATCCTCCCCGGCCAGTCCAGTGGCACTGGAGTGATGTGAAGCATCCGTGTGTGAGGACGCTGGGAATCTCAGCCTTGCTAAATCTCTCGTTGCAGTATTGGCTGATTCAGTTCCTAAGTCAGACTTGTGCTTAGTAACAGGAAGACATAAAACCAGCTGATCCATTACTCATTTTAAGCTGTAACTGGAGAAATGAACCCCTTTAAAAAAAGGCTACAAATCAAAATGATGTCTTCCTTTAGACAGAAAGCTAAAGAAGTAATTTGAAAAGCTTTGTTCAGCATGACCCGATCACAGGACTGCGAAGGTCCTGGACATGACTTTAATTACTGCCCCAGTCCTATAATTATTCTGTCCTTCAACTATTTTTTCTGCAACAGCTGGATTGGAAAATCCTTAGAATGAGCAAAATAAAAAAAATCAAAGCAACACTCCCCTCCAAGCCCCTTCACAACCTACAATCTGTCATCTGGTGTAACTGGGACATGCTGGGACAGTGAGTTCCTTTGAGCTTCGGACCCAGAGACCCCGACTGCACCCGAGCCAGGCAGTGGGGAGGGCTGGGTGGAGAAACCATTAAGCACATCTTGTTCCTCAGAAGGGTAACAGGGAAAAGTGTCTGTAAAAGTTGTCTGGTGCTGGGTTTGAACCTGTTGGGGTTCCTGGGCCACGTGTCAGGGCTGTTTATGTTCCGTGACATCTGCTCTGCTCCTCCCTGGCTTCCAGCAGCATTCCCTGCGGTACCCAGAGCCTCCTGGCAGCCCCACGCTCACCAGGTTTTGTCTGTTGTGTGGGGATCCTCCCCCCATCCCCCGTCCCCTCCCTCCCACGATTGCTCCATAGCGGGCTCGGAACAGCTGAAGGGGCAGCAGCATCCAAAGCTGCAGCTGGTGATTTATATTTGATGAAGACGTGCTCTCCTTGCTCACCAAATGTCCTCTCCACGCCGCTCCCCTGCCTGGTTCCATCTCACCTCGGCGGAAGCCGGTGCGAGGGCCAGGGCAGAGCAGCGTGGAGCAAGGCTGGGGATTTTCCACTGCTCGCTGCCCTGCCGTTATTTTTGTTCTTAGCCGAGAGCTGTCGGAGCGGCTCAGGCCCTTTTTTAGAACTCTCTTACAGAGACGTGTAGCTTGGCCACCACACAACCTCTGTGTCTGTGCCGCAGCAGCATTTCTGGGGGCCTTTTGTACAGATGGGATGGTTTATGGTTTATTCTCCTTTTTGCTCTTCTGGTTTTAATCTGCACTTGGTCTGTGGGTTTATAATGGCAAAATAAAAGGTATGGGTATGGAAAATGCAAATGATAACCTGACAGGAGGGTTGGGAGAGGTGACTTTGGGAGCCCAGCAGCGTGTTGTGCATCTGGCACCGGGGACCAGCTGGGGAGGGAAGCAGCTGGAGCCCAGTTGGGAATGGGATCATTTAGAGACCAGCAGGGAAAGGTCCCACTGTGCCCTGACTCCTGCTCGAGCTGTGCTGGGTCAGAGACAGGCTCTCTGGGACACGAGGGGGTCTCCAGAGCCAACTCCCTGCTATGGCCGGGCTGTGTGTGGCAGCAGAGCTCATCCTGGCACCCTGATGGAGGGAGCGGCGTTTGCTGCCTGTTTCTTGTGCGTAAAAAACAATTATTTTTTTTTCTTGTTTGTTTTTTTTCTCAAACAGCACATCATCCTTTCTGTTTTCTCCTGTGGGGACTATTTACTGCTTTTGTATTCAGTTGCTCTGAGAAACTTTCCATCAATCCCAGGGGAGGGCATGGTCCTTCTCCTTCCATCCAAGAGGCCTCTCCAGGGTTTGAGCATGAATGCACCCATAAGACTGATTTTCCATCAGCAGAAGACCCCAGGGCTTGGGAGGACAGTGCCCGTAGGCTTTGGACCTGGTCACCAGAGCCTGGAAACTCTTTCTGTCCCTCTTCACATCCCAGTTCCTCTGCACAAGTATTTTTGGCTTGGAAATGCTCTCTCTCTGCAGTTGCCAAAAGGAAGAGACTGAAACGGAGCTGTAAACAGCTCAGTGACCACTGGGTTTGTGTTCCTTTTGCAGCTGAGGATCTGTCTGCCTGTGCTGCTGGTCTGCTCACCCCAGGGGACGCGACTGAGGTCCTAACGCTGCCCAGGCCTCCAAAATGGTCACGGGAAGGCACCACCTCACCTGCGCAGGGATAGCCTTCGCTCTCTACCTTCATCACCTCGTCAGCACCATCGAAGTCCCTCTGGATTGTAAGTTATGGTTTACCCCTCTAAGGACCCCTGCTGAAATGGTTGAGGAGGTAAAGATGTGCCCAGCCCAGGCGTTCCTGGGCCAGCCCAAGATTTTCTTTATAAATCATACGCCCTCCAGAAAGTCACCTGAATCCCTCTGTGACTTAGTCAGTCTCTCTCAAAAGCTGCGCAGAGGACTCAAAACCACCTGTCAAAATGGGACAGGACATCTCAGCCAAGCTGGCAAGTCTTCAGCCTCTTGATTTATTTAAGTGGAGCATCCCAGGATATTTGGTGTCCCTGCAGAGCTCGGGCTGGCTTTGGGATGCTCTGTTGTGGAGGATGTGAGCTCATTGATCATCTTACCTGGGAGGTGCTGACACCTCGGTCCTTGAGGGCAGTGGGGACCTGGGCAGGTCCTGCAGAGCAGTGTGAATGTTCTCTCTCTCTGCTGGGAGTTCGTGGTTAGTTATGAGATGGGGATGATGTTTTATTCAGCAGCACAAGAGCTGGGGGATACGGAGCAAGGAGGAAGGGGGACATGGGCTGATGTTTCTGCTGAATGGGCATCTTCAGGCCAGCACATGGGAAACGTGTGACTTGTTTGAATGCGCTTGGGAGCGGGGGTCGTACTGCGAGCTGCTCAGTCAACGTTCTGGAAACCACTTTTGTAAATTCTTTGTCCCAGCTTCCTCCTGCTATTAATAATAATCAGTCTGTGGCTGCAGGGGAGCCTCTCCTGACAGCACAGCGCACAGAACCCTCCAGCGAGCAGGGTGCTGACAGAGAGGGCACTGCTTTCTGCTGGGATTGGGATTCAAGTGCCAGGGCTGCTCTTGATGGAAGAAATTTCAACCCTGGGGGTTGTTGCTCTGGAGTCCTGGGTGTGCTGGCTGGAGCCCTGATACCTCAGCTGATCCCTGATTCTGGGAAACAAAACAGGAAGGAAAAATTTGAAGGAGTGGCTTTTGACTGAGATTTGGAAATTATGGGAAAGAAGGGGGGGAAAACTCTGATTTGTGTGTGTGGTATAACACAGGGAGGGAGACCCAGACTTGAGTCCCTTCTCTGCTGCATTCTAGATGATTGTGAACAAAAACATGTGTTCCTCTGGAGTCAGTACTGACACACTCCAGGGCACGCCTATTCCCCGTGATGGGAACTGTATTTCCTGCACACAGCTCGGTGGTTCCTGCAGGCCTGGCTTTCTTGGCATCCATAATACCCCAGCAATGCAGGCAGCCAGCATGGCAGTACAGCTGGGGACAACTGAATGGGTCTGCAAACGGCTGCCTTCTGCCATTTCTAGTGCTTTGCATCAGGAAAGGAGCAGTTTTGCAACTTAAATGTGATGTGGCCTTAGAAAAGTAAGAGAAATGCTGACAGCTGGTGGAGAAATGCTGAAGGCAGCCTGCAGCAGCTCCCCAGTTCTCAGCAGCTCCCTATTTTTGGCTGCTCATGGCTTCTGTAGCCTCTTCCTCCTCCCTGTTGCACAGCACTGAGCTGCAGGAGAGCATCATCCCCTTGAGTGCTGGCTGCTTAGGGACCCTGGCAGTGCCTGTCCCCTCCAGCCAACCCTTCCCAACCTCCCTTAGCTCTTCTGCACTCAGGGATCATCAGCTTCATTGTACTTCCCTCCCAACATTCAGAGCCAGTTTGCTTTTTGTTCCTGTTGTCATCAGGGCTCCCTTTACCCACCACTCGTCTGCCAGACTGAGCTCTGTCCCCCACATACCACTAACTCTAAAAGGCTGGACCCTGGGGCTACCAGAACCTGCAGGCAAGTGATGTGAGCACACCAAAGCCTATCCAGGCACTGTGTGCTGTCTTTTTGGCCTAAACCCCCCTGCTGCAGAGGCAGCTGGCAGCTGACAGGACCACTCAGCAGCAGCTTCTCCCACGTGGACAGTAAGTAGGTAGAATAGAACACACTTGAATCATAAAATGGTTTTGTGTGTGGTGTTTGCAAGCCCTGCAGTAGCGATGTCTGTTTGTGTGCCTGATGTGTGTAGGTTTGATCTTCAATTAACCTTTTTTCTTTTTTTTCATTATGCTTGCACTTTGGGAATACCAGCAAATATTCAGAGCGAATGTAAGTGTTCCCCTGGCCCTCTGTGCTTCTGTCTCCTCTGCATGGCTGAAACAGGGTGTGAGGAGTCTGTGCCGAGCAGGGGGTCACACTGAGCAGGAGGTGATGCCGAGCAGGGGGCTGGTGGTGACCACTGCTCGGCACAGGGTGTAGGTGGGAGCATCACCTGCTCCTGTGGCAGGGTTGGCCAGAGTTGGCAGGAGCCGCTTCTGCCCAGCCAGGCGTGGCTGGGAGAGGCACGGGAGGAGCTGAGCAGCTTGGGAGCAGTGCCTAGGCTCTGCTGCTTTTCCTGGAGCAGGTCTAGCAACCAGATGGTGCCTTTGCGATGCAAACATTATTTCTGCAAAGGTTTGTTACTGATAACGCCCGATCTCATCAGGTCTTGAAGGGCTTTAAACTACAAACTGCATGTCCAGCCTAGGGAAGAAGCTGAAATCCCCTCAGGATCAGCTGCAGGATGGCAGAGAGGGGATTCACCTTCTTTGCTCACCCCTCCTCACAGCTTTTTGTTTGCTTTGCAGTGCCTCAGCCCCCCACAATCACCAAGCAGTCCGTGAAGGACTACATCGTCGACCCAAGGGATAACATCTTCATTGAATGTGAAGCCAAAGGGAACCCCATTCCCACGTAAGTGCACCTACAGCCCTTGTTAGGCTGGAGCTCTGCTCTTCCCTAGAGCTGGCTCTGGAGGAGCTGTGTCCAGCTAATTCAGCCGTTGGCTTGCACGGCAGAGGTACGGATCTCACCGGGTAAATGTGGTCTGTGGCTACAAACCCAACCCCTCTCCCGTGCTTGCAGTTTTTCCTGGACGCGGAACGGGAAGTTCTTCAACGTGGCAAAGGACCCCAAGGTGTCCATGCGTTGGCGGTCGGGGACGTTGGTCATCGACTTCCACAGCGGGGGCCGGCCGGACGACTATGAGGGCGAGTACCAGTGCTTCGCCCGGAACGACTACGGCACTGCTCTCTCCAGCAAGATCCACCTCCAGGTTTCCAGTGAGTATCAGTGGTGGTGCAGAGCAGGCACTCAGCACCCCTGGGGACAGTGGGGACTGTTTGCATTGTTTTGTAGAACAGGCACAGAGAATATCCCGTGCTCGAACATCTCCACCTGCTCCAGCCGTTACCTGTGTCGGGATCTCTCCAGCCACAGGACGGAGCTGAAGGCATGGGGGATGTGACTGGAGCTACCGGGGAGTTTCTCACTATAGGTTTATGGGAGTCTTGTACACGTAGAAATGAAGTTTGCATTGAGGCCACTCCATTGAAACCAGGCCAAGTCCAGTGGGAAGAGATCTGCAGAGTTGCTCCCCTCTCTTCCTCACGCGCTGGCTTTCCCTCTCGTGGCAGGGTCTCCCCTGTGGCCCAAGGAGAAGGTGGATGTGATTGAGGTGGATGAAGGTGCTCCACTCAGTCTGCAGTGCAACCCGCCGCCCGGCCTGCCCTCTCCTGTCATCTTCTGGATGAGCAGCTGTGAGTTGGGGGGAACCCCTTTCCCACCCTGAAACCCCGTGGGCAGCCTTTCCATCACCTGCAGCATTTGTTTAAAGTAACCGTGTTTCGGGTCGTTACTGTTAATTCAGATCTTGGAGGCACCCAGACGTGGCTTGGGTCTGGGGTTTCTCCTTTGTATAGACACCCACGGGAGGTTCTGACTTGCTCTGAACATCTCTCCTCTCTGACAGCCATGGAGCCCATCCACCAGGACAAGCGTGTTTCTCAGGGCCAGAACGGGGACCTGTACTTCTCCAACGTCATGCTGCAGGATGCCCAGACCGACTACAGCTGCAACGCACGCTTCCACTTCACCCACACCATCCAGCAGAAAAACCCTTACACCCTCAAGGTGAAAACCAGTAAGTGTCACGGTGATTGCTCAGGATGGGTCTTCCCTGGCCTCTCTCGGGTAGGGTTTTCCTTCCAGACACCTTGTTTCTGCCCTTGACAGCACTGACACCTACCAGGGGGAAGAGTGTCTTCCTTCATTTTGTGGAGGACAGTAGAAGAACCAGTCTGTTTGAGGGATGATAGTCCTCAGATGGCCAGCCTGGCAGGGTTGGGTGGCTGGTTTCCCTCCAGCATCTCAGAGCTTTGCAGCTTCACAGGCTGAGGACTGTCGAGGTAGCCTGGTGCAGGTATCACTAAGTCCATGTGTCTGGGATAAGTTTTAGGGATTGTATAATATCAAGTGACCAAATAGCCTTGGTTTGCTCCAGGCTTGGGTTTATGGGGAGCCCCCAGCCATGCTGGTCCTTCAGGAGGAGAGCTGAGTGTGTGTGAGCCTTGCACAGCTCAGGACTTACCTGCAGACCAGGAGCTGCTGGTTTGCTCCTTTGCTCTGGGACGTGTTGACAGGAGGGCTTGAGCCTTTGGGGTCTGAGTGTGTACATGTGGGACATGCTCATGATGGCCAGAGATCTCAGTGTCACCTTGGTGAAGAGCATTGTCTTGGGGGACAGGAGGAGCACGTGTGTGGCTCTGTCTGGGCACGTGAAGAGCCTTTCCATTGGCAGGTCCAGCCACCAGCCTCTTCTCCAGAAATGAGAGTGCTTGAAGGCAGGCGAGTCCCTGATGGTTACTCGCTTCACGGTGGGGATGCTGGCAGAGGGGACACGGTCTGAGCGCTGCAGCCTTTACATTGGTGCAGGTCCTGCAGAGCATGGGCTATTTTTTTTTTGGGGGGTGGGAGGGAATTGTGAGCAACTGACACAGAAACAGCATCTACACGCCCCAGTCATCACCCAGTCTCCCATTCCCAGTGAGATCTGACTGGGAGGAATGGAGAGAGTGTGCCAGCAGATGCACGGCTGTGTTTTGGGGAGGGTTTTCCCCAGAGCAGGCATGAGGTGCTCCTGAATCTCAGCCTTAGGAGCTTAACCTGATCCTGCAGCAGCTTCAATTAGAAGTAATGTTCTTAAAGTGAGCTGGAGGTGATGGGAAGAGCTGGCAGGGCCAGGGGCGTTCTGCACTTTTCTTGTAGCAGCTTCTCCTCTGTGCAAAGCGTGAGTGGGGAATCAGCCCTACAAATACGGGCTCTCTGCTGGGGGGGAGTGTGCGTAGGGAATTCATCCTGGACAGGGTGTGTCTGTTTACAAAGCTGACCAAACACCGCCGACCTTTACCTGGCAGGGAAGGACCGAATCCTGAATTAGTGTGAGCTGGATACATCCTGGCAAACAAAGATCTGTGGTCAGTCGAGCCTCCAAAGGCTCTGGCCCGACATATTTGCCAAGCTTTAGAAAAAAAATGTGGAGGAAATCCCCTCAGGTTTCTGTGCAGACAGACACAAGCTCCCCCTCCTGCTGTGCTCAGGTGCCACCACAGCGTTTTGCTCCCAGGCTTTGAAGAACTGGCTTCTGATTACACTGGACCCTCTTTAGAAACCTCTGCTGTGTTATCAGATGCAAGCACCACCCCACCAGCCCCCCAGGGCCCCTTAGAATTTAAAGAACGGAGGCTCTAATTTCTCATCTGTAGGGATGCAAAAAATTCTTTTTACGTACAGGGCTCAAAGGAGACGAGCTTGGCTTTGTCCTCGCAGCCTTAAGCCACGAGCATGGGCTGTCCTTAAAATAAATGTTCACCAGCTGCTGAAAAATGCTTGCAAGGGATTGTGATGGCCTTGGGTGCAAGAGGAGGAAAAGGCTGAGGCACCCCTGCAGAGAGGTCCTCTGGTGCATCCAGGGTCAGGCAGCTCTTGGGCATCTGCTGGACACTCTCAGCCCCCTGGGCACAGACACTGGCTGATGACTTGAGGCTCAGGGCAACAACCGTTTGGCAGCCAACACAGCATCTGGCATCTCCTGTTGGGCAGGAGATGCTGTAACACGGCTGTGCCACATCCTGGTGGAAACCAGGGTGTTCCCAGACACCCGGACAGGATCTGGGGCCGGGGGTGATCTGCGGAGGGTGGATCCTCCAGGATGGTGCACCCCCCTCACTCCTCCCGGAGCACGAGGGGCAATTGTTTTTCATCTTGAAGTGCAGATGATGGCTGGTGTCGGTCGTTGGTTGTTTTGCATGTGACACAGTCTACTTTAATTACCTTGTAATTGAAAGGGATTTTACAGCAGATTATGCCTTTAGAATGTTACTGTTGTTATTATTATTTCATCTTTGCCATGCCTCTGCATCCTTACGCTGCTGCCGAGCTGTGTCCAACCTATGCTTTAAACTGAGTAAAAGTAGCTGGAATGTGCTTCCCTCATAATTAAGAAACTGAGAGAAAAACAAAACAAAGCATTTTCTCCTCCAAATTGAACTGATTTTTTTAATTTGATTTTTTTTTTTAAACTGTCTTTATACCAAGAAGAAAAACACTTCAAGGAAACACTTACGATACAATTTTCATACATTTATTTGTCTTCTCATCTCGTAGGAGGAAACCAACCCTCTTTTCCTCTCCTTTATTGCTCTGTTACGTTGTTTGTCCGGGAAGGCAGCTGTGCTCAGAGTGCTTTTGTGTCCCTGCTGTTGCCTCTCCGCGTTGCTCTTGTGTTTCGGGAAGTTATTTTGTTTACTGTGACCCCTCGTCCCCCCCTCACCGCCCGTCCCCCCCGCCCGCTTTGTGGCCCTCGGTACGCTCACGGTCTTTTGTTTATTGCAGAGAAACCCCATAACGAAACGTCTTTACGAAATCACACTGACATGTACAGTGGTGAGTCAACGCTGGCTTCTGGAGACCTTCACCATTTAACCCCCCCGCCTAACCCCACTGACCTCCCTCCCGCGCTAACCGGGCAGCGAGACGCGGCAGCAGCGTCTGCCCCTCGGCCGTGACCCCCCCCGGGTCCCCCCTTCATGGGTTTGCAAAGAAAATAATACAAATGGTGGGACAGAATGAGCCAATTGGTGACAAAATCCCCCTCGGAAGTTTTCAGCACTTAAAGTGATGGAGTTTTAAGCCGATTAAGTGGATACGCAGAGCTCAGTTTGAGGGGCGTTTGGGTTAATAGGGTCCGTGAAAGAGTCCGCGTGGCTGAGCGAGCCCAGCTTGCTTCCTCGCAGAGGAGGTGGCTTGTCCTCAGCAGAGGCTCATGATTTAAAGATAAGACCCACCATCCCTCTTCTCTCTGTCTTCAGAAAGAGCAGCTATTGTACTTGTGGCCAAAGGCAGGCAGGGTCCGGGAGGAAAAAAAAAAAAAGAAAAGAAAAATCCCCAAACAAACGAGGAGTCTTGAGGAGTAGACTTGTTTGGTTTTCCCAAGAGCCAGGCGCTTTGTGCCGTTGGGGTGAGGTTGTGCATGTGGTGGATGAGGCTCCTGCCCTTTGTCTGGGCAGGCAGATGACCTCTGGAGGCTGCATGAGCTGGGAGAAGCCCATCCCGAGCTCATAAATGATGCTTCAGATGCAAAACCACGCGGCTCCCCGGGGCGCCATCGCTGCCCTGAGGATGGATTGGAGGCGTCACAGATGTGCCGGGCTGACGCGGGCAGAGCCGGGCAGCAGCAGGGGCTGCAGGGGAGTGGGGAGATGTGTGGGCGATGCCGAGAGCACGGGTGCTGCCAGGGATGCCAGCGCCTCGCCGGAGACTGCCCCAAAGCCCAATTGCCTCCGGGCCAGGAGCTGTTGTGGGCAGGATTTATTTTCTGCCCCTCTGGCAGAGGGACCAGGGTTGCGTGGCAGTGGGACTGAGGACAAGCCAGCCGTGCCCTGTGCTGGTCCCCAGCCGTGCCCTGCAGCGAACTCCCACTCAGTCCTCGTCCCATCCTCTTCCACCCAGAGCCACAGGTTCGTTTGTGCCCCGTGTAATCAAGGGCACATTTTCTTCTTCCATGGGGACTTTTAGGGACAAGGAGCATTTTTTCCAGCTGAGAGCAGAGAGAGTTGGAGTATGAGAAGAGGAGGATGTGCCAGGCGAGGGCGCTGGGCTCAGTAGCCCCAACGAGAGCCCTTTTGTGCCAACAGGCAGCCCAGGCAGCCTTTCCTCGCCAAGGGAACCGGGGTGTCAGCATCTCCCCGGCAGCCGGGACTGGGAGGGTGCTGAAGGTGCTGGAGAGCTGGGGAAGGCTCAGCAGAGGGACCAGCCTCAGAGGAAGTGCTGGTGGCAGCAAATGGGTGGGTGTGTTCTGAAAATATTTGTAGAAATGGCTGTGAGAGGGGATTGCCAGCAAAATCAGCTTGGAGGGGAACTGTACAAACTGCATCACACCACAAGAAGAGGCGAGCAGGGGGAGTTGCATCAGTGCCAGGGCCCAAAGAGAAATCCAGTGGTGAGCTCTCCTGTAAATGTATCCTGCACTCAGCAGCATCACTGATGTTTGCATTCCAGGGAGAACATCCTCACACTGGCTGGGCACCGCTTCGGTGTTTGCAGCCTTTGCCGGTTCTGAAGGGAAAGTCACCCTGGTGGTCGTGGGCTTCTTGATATCCCACTGCACGGCTTTGTTCAGGGAAAAGAGTCACTCGGTTAGGAAAACGAGATCCTATCTACACAGCCTCACAGACTGCTCCAGATTTCCATTCAGAGGTGCACAGGATAAACTGCTGCTGTTTGCACTCAGCGTCCCCTGGAACGCTTTATGGGTCGAGTGGATTCAAATCACCCACTCACCCCCCTGTGCAAATCTGAGCTCCAACCCAGCAATTTCTTAATGAACTGGTGAAAAAATTCTTACCCTTGGCCCTTTTTCTTTTTGCTAACCTTGTGTTTCTCACTGGAATGACCTGTGTGGTCGTACTGGTCACTGGAACCAGATGCAGCAAAGCAGGGAGTCTTAGGAGTGGGGAGCTGGGACATCAGTCTCCCAGGTATTTGGGGTATTTTAGGTGTTTGAAGGAGACTTGGGGCTTTTGGACCCTGCACCAAAGGGCTCTGCAGAGCTTGCAGGTGGGAGCTTGGTGAGATGGGCTGGGGGCAAAGCAGCAGGAGGCTGAGTCGCCTTCTCTGCTGGTCTGTGATGGATGTGCCCCAGGCTGAGCTTGGGGACACGGGACCTGGTGGCAGGGCTGCAGGACACCTGTCTCGGAGGATATTTGAGGGCCAGGCTAACCACGGGACATGGCACCAAGCCCTTCTCCCCACGGCTCGTAGCAGGTGCAGTGATTTCCTTGCTGCAAAGTGTAATTGCCCAGGCAAACCGTATGCAGTTACAAAGGAAAAATTATCTCCAAGGACTAATTGAGTATTTTATTAGCAGAAGTTTCTCACTTCTTTTTAAAAAGGAAAGGCTGTTCTTGCTGGATTTGTTTGTTGTTTTTTTTTTCCTTTGTTCTGTGTTTGTTTTTTTTTTTCTCTTGGCAAACCTGCAGGATGTTTTAAGGATGTGCAGGAGACAAACAGATGGGATGTGTCTGGGTGTGCATATTTCAGTTCTTGCCTCACAACAGAAGTGCGATCGAGGGGCAGTTTTTAAATGCTGTCAGGTCAGGACTGTGGGGAGGAGGCAGTTTGCTGCTCTGGGGTGAGAAGTGGCTGTTTCTGGGATACCCTGCTCACATCCAAACGGGTCCAGTTTCATACAGGCTGGGACAACAGCAACAACATATTGGAAGCAGAGTCTGTTTCTGAGCAGAAATAAATAGGCATGGGATTTGTTTTTCCAGTTCTGTTCCATCCAAGTGAGTGAGTGGGACTTTCTGACAGCTTTTGACCAGTTCAGCACCTCTGCCTGAGAGAATTTCTGTCCCCTCCCTATTATAGATACCAAAATATTTATTAGCGGTGCTGTGTTAAGGCAAAAAGCTTATCAGCTATGCAGTGTCGTCTTTAGGTTTATTAAACAAGCGGATAGGGTACTAATTTATCTCCCTTGTTTTTAATTTTCATCATTAATATATGGCTTGTAAACTTTGGCTTGCACTGCTGCTTATCTCTTCTCGTTACGCCCCGGGCTCCTGAGCGAACGGGTTCGTTGTGGGAGTGAAGCGCACGGGCTACAGACCGTTGGCTAATAAAAGCCAATATTGGCTTCTAAAATAATATCCCACTCTCCTAAGCCCATGAGAAGAGAGCTGTTCACGAGCCTGGCCGGAGGTGTGGGAGCTGTTGGTTTTACACCCAGGCGCTGGCTCTGCCGGTCGCTCTGACCAGGGGATAGACCCTCACCAGAAGCAGGCGAGCGAACAGCAGCGTGTTCCTGCCCGGAGAACCGGTCCTTCGGGGGAAGGTCAAGATTTGCCTGCCCTGGTAATCCATTAATCAAATAATTGACTAACCCGCTGACGAGCACGTGCGGAGCGGGGAGCCGTGGGAGCGGTGGGACGCGTGTGCGGCCGTGCCCCGGCAGACGTGGAGCTGTTCCAAAGGTTTCATTACTGGGGTTTGGTTTTTCACCCCCACTGTGAGCCTGGTCCCAGGTTTTCCTTGAGGCAGGCTGATGGGAGCTGCACAAACAGCCCCTGCCCTCTCTCCTCTTCTTCTTCCCAGCCCTCTTCCCCTCCCAGAGCTCAGGTGGAGGCTTCCCCAATAGACGTGGGCACCCCCAAAAGCCCCATGGTGCTGGGTGCTCCCGGCTGCCTCCAGCTCGCTGAGCAAATGAAGCTTCTGGGGCAGCAGGAAAGGGCTTGGTCTGCACCCCGAGATCCTGCCCAGGCACCAGGGTGGGCTCTCCCCAAGGCTTGCTCTCGTATTTGCAGTGACCCTGTGCCAATCCTGACCATTCTGTCCCCTTTCCTAAGCTCATAACTTCAGTCTCTGCTACTGCTGCTTTCAAGACCATCTCATCTTGTTTTGTCCTCACCAATCTAGAGCTAGTTTAACAATTCCACTTATTAATGGAATTTATTCCATTAATAATTATTTCCCCTGCCCTGTACTAAGAGACCTTCACTGTGTGTATCTGTAGAGTTGTCTTGTGTCTTCCCTGATTTTCTCCTGTTAAACTTTCCTGTCTTGTCCTGAGATTTGTCATTTTGGTCACTAAGTTGTTCCTTTCCAAAGGGCACAGCACCTGCAGCTCCTGGTAAGGGTGGGAAACCTCCCTGGTGCTGCTAGAGCCCCAGACAGCGCTGGGATCCTCCATATTTTGGAGATCTCTGTGGCAAAGCAGCTCAGGTGTCCAACTAAACCCTTCTGGTGCCCGTTTGTTCCTGTTGTCCTTCGTTACATGTTGTGTCCATCAGTATCGCCGAGTCTCACCTGATCTCAGCCCATTTCTTCATGCTAGAGGCAGGGGTGGGCAGGAAAGGTGCTGCCCTGGCCAGAGCTGATGGTGCAGGGACTTTCCTGATGCACCATCCCCACAGATCATCCACTGCCCATCCTCTGCTGCTTCTGTACCTCCCTGCCTGCCAAGCATCCTCTCTACCCTTTGACTTTAAAAATTACCCGGGACCCTTCTCTGCTTTCCAGGTACTTTTCTGGGTGAGTTCAGTATCCCAGGATTGGTCAGGAACTTGACATCTTCCCCCTGCAAACACTGTCTGTTTCTGGCCCTGATTGTGCTGCACCAAAGCAAAGTTTAAAACCACTGTGTTTTGTTTGTTTGTTTTTCTCTCCTGCTGATTTCAGCCCGAGGGATTACGGAAACAACCCCCAGCTTCATGTATCCCTACGGGACCTCGAGCAGTCAGATGGTGCTCAGAGGGGTGGACCTCTTGCTGGAGTGCATTGCTTCAGGAGTGTACGTACCGCTTCCCGCCCAGCCGAGATGGGGGGGTCCCCAGCTGGCCCCGGTGGGATGGGACCGAGATGCTGAATCACCAGTGGCAATGCCTCTGGCCAGGAAGAAGGATTGTTCCCTTCCTTTTAAAAATGCTCTCAAAACTTGAAGCATAAGAGCAAGGAGCAACCGGGAGAGTTGAGCTTTGCAGCAATGTTCAGAGAAGCAGCTGTCTTCAGATACTTGCTGTCCAAGGATAACTCCCCACTGCTTTGTCCTTAGAGCTATTTGCAGATCTGGGTGCTCCTCACCATGCTGTATAAACTGCAGGGGAGGGCTTCTGTGGTCCCTGTGCCTGCAGAAGTGTCCTGGGCTGGGGTTCAGACTTGGGCAGCACTTGTGGGGTGTGCTGCCTGCTCACGCTGCCAGACCAGCGCTCTGCATCCCCAGGCACGAGGCGTGGGATGGACACTGCTCCTGATCAAGCTGGTCATGCTCAGCGGCCTGGTTTAGAGGCTGTGGTAGGAAGGAGGGTGGCCCAGCAGTTGGATCAGTCTTTCTCCCTGGGTGTGAGAGGTTCCAAGTACAGAATCATCAACTGTTTTCTTAGGAGGAATGATCTTGTCCTGCAAAGCCATTTATCTCCTCCCCTCTCCTTAGACCAGCACCAGACATCATGTGGTACAAGAAAGGAGGAGAGCTCCCAGTAGGCAAAACCAAGCTGGAAAATTTTAACAAGGCTCTTCGTATCTCCAACGTCTCTGAGGAAGACTCTGGGGAGTATTTCTGCTTGGCGTCGAACAAGATGGGCAGCATCCGCCACACGATCTCGGTGAGAGTGAAGGGTACGTCACCTTTACCTTGCCGTCTTTCTTACCGTCGCGCCCAGAAGCCGTGAGGGGACGGGCATGGGAGGGGGTGCTCTGGGCTGTATCCAGCCATAGCTGCTTCTTGGCCAAACAGCCCTAAAAGCAGCGCGAGGTGTGAGCTCGGCTGGTGGAACTCAGCAGAGCTTCACTGATACAAACGGTTGCGGTTTTGTGGGCCAAAGAGGGGGTGGGACGAGGACGACTCTTCCCCATCCCTGCACCCGAGGAAGCCCACCCGAGAGGACGGTGTTCTCGCTGTTAGTTGGTCAGGGAGCGGAGAGGCGGGGCTGCTGGATGAGGCAGTGCTGCTGCTGCCTTTCTAACTGGTGCACCGGTGTGTTTAAAGCTGCTCCATACTGGTTGGATGAACCCCAGAACCTCATTCTGGCCCCGGGGGAGGACGGCAGGCTGGTGTGTCGAGCCAATGGCAACCCCAAGCCCACGATACAGTGGCTGGTGAACGGAGAGCCTATAGAAGGTGAGCAAGGCAGGATCTGTACTGCCCAAGGATCTCTCTCAGCCTGTGAGAGCTGGAGCTGCTCTCGGGGTGCCGGGCACCCTGCTGACCGTGTGCGTGCGTGGGCTCCAGCATCGCAGCGCGTAAACCACCGGCTCGTCTGAGACGGGGCCAGTTGAACCGCGTCTTTGGAGGCTGGGGAGGTCACGTGCCATTGTCTGGTTTTATCTGGGCCGAGAGGGGAAGAGGCATAAGGATACAGTCATAGAGTCATAGAATCATCAAGGTCGGAAAAGACCTTTTAAGATCATCGAGTCCAGCCATTAAACCCTACTCTACCAAGTCCACCACTAAGCCGTGTCCCCAAGCACCACATCTAAACGGCTTTTAAATACAGCCAGGGATGGTGACTCAACCACCTCCCTGGGCAGCCTGTTCCAGTGCCTGACAACCCTGTCAGTGAAAAAACTTTTCAGAATGTCCCCTTTAAACCTTCCCTGGTGCAGCTGGAGGCCATTCCTCTTGTTCTGTCAGTAGCTACTTGTGAGAAGAGACCAGCGCCTGCCTCCCTACAGCGTCCTGTCAGGGAGCTGTAGAGAGCAAGGAGGTCTCCCCTCAGCCTTCTCTTCTTCAGACTAAAAGATATCGAGAGTCTTGTGAATTTTAATTTAGAATTTAAATAAAGACTGCTCTCTGTTTTGAAGCTTCTCCCCCCAACCCGAGCCGAGAGGTGGCTGGAGACACCATCGTGTTTCGAGACACCCAGATCGGCAGCAGCGCCGTGTACCAATGCAACGCGTCCAACGAGCACGGCTACCTTCTCGCCAACGCCTTTGTCAGCGTCCTGGGTACGTGCTTATGGAAGATGAACACCCTACACTCAAGGTTTCCCTGCGAGAGTTCTCCGTTTGCTTTCCTCTTTCTTGTTAGCGACTCTGAGGCTAATGCCTGAAGGTATGGGACCTCTGCAAGCTGGCTTTGGAGCAGGAGTCCATTGCCATGGACCTGCAAAGCCTGAGCAAGTCCTGGCGGTGCTAAGACACAGGGTCAGTCACGTAGCGAGGCTCGAAAGGGAAAGAGAGATGAGAGGGAATGGAGAAGCTCTACCAAGTCTTGAAAGTGCCAGCGAGGAAGAGCAAACAAAAGGGAAGGGAGGGTGGATGAAAAGACTGGAACGGGAGCAGCGGGCTGGGAACCAGTTTCTTTTCTTCCTCAATGGCTGTGGTTTTTGCTGTTTGCAGACGTGCCCCCACGGATACTGGCCCCCCGCAATCAGCTCATCAAGGTGATTCAAAACAACAGGACCCGACTCGACTGCCCCTTCTTTGGCTCGCCGATCCCCACCCTGAGATGGTAGGAGCTGCAGCACGTCCCCTGCCCGTCCGGAGGGGTGGGAAGGGGGTGTTTCCTGCTCTCTCTTCCCTTACAATAGCGCTTTGTGGTGTTGTGAGGTTTAAGAACGGCCAGGGGAACACGCTGGATGGAGGGAACTACAAGGCACATGAGAACGGGAGCTTGGAGATGGACATGGCTCGGAAGGAGGACCAGGGCATCTACACTTGCGTCGCTACCAACATCCTGGGTAAAGCAGAGGCCCAGGTTCGCCTGGAGGTCAAAGGTACGGGGCACAAAGGGTTCCAGGTCAAAATGATCTCCCGGGTCTTCCAAAACTCGCAGCAGAAATAATAATATAGGTTAAGGGAGGGCTGGTTGTGCCCTCCAGCAGTCCGTCAGCAGGACAGGCACAACGTGATTTGGAGCTGGAATCCAGAAAATGGCAGAGATTGCCTTTTAACATTGCAAAAAAACCCCAAGGCTGTGGATTTACTGAAGCCGTGGAAGGGCTTGGTTGGGGGTATTGGGCTGCGAGATGCCGTAAGAAATGCAAAAGGGAATACCAAGTGTTCCTCAGGGTTAACTCGGGGTATGTTCTGACTCGTGTCTCCACCGGGGCTTTCCCTGCTCAGCAGAACTGATTGCTGACACAGAAAAGTGGGTGTTTCTGAAAGGGTCAGCATCAATTAATAGCTTGTTAAATTAATTTATTTGTGTTTGTATCAGACAGTTCACTAGAGTAAGCTGGACAGACTCTTGACACGCACGCTTGTCCTTCACGTTCTCCCCCTGCTCTTCACTGAGCTCCTGAGCTAAGAGCCAGCAGTTTGGTGCCTGACGCTTTCTGACTCTGTGCAGATCCAACCAGGATTGTGAGAGGACCGGAAGATCAAGTGGTGAAGAGGGGCTCCATGCCTCGCCTCCACTGCCGTATAAAGCACGACCCTACGCTGAAGCTCACGGTCACCTGGCTGAAAGATGACGCACCCCTGTACATCGGAAACAGGTCTGTGTTCAGCGGTTTGAAGGGTCTTCCCTCTCAGGATTGTTGGATTCTTCACAGAACGTTTCAGGGGTCACCAGGGATAAGATGGATAAACGCTGACTTCCGATCTAGGCAACATTTGCTGTTCTGAGAGTTGTAATGTTCCCGGCTCCTTCCAGCAGACACTGCCTGGCAATTAAAGTTGAGTTCACAGTAAATCAAGACTTTGACTAGAGGTTTTATTTACAGATGTTTTAGGACATCTTGATAAAAAGGGGGGTTTAATAACCAGCTACTTCGAAATTAATGTTTATCTGCTGTGAGTGGTCCCACTGTAATTTCCTTTCCCTGTCCGACTCCCTCCTCGGGAGATCTGATCACAGGACAGGAGCCAGAGGTCAGGCTGTTTTCCTAACACTGTGATTATTCCAGATATAGCCCAGAGCACATTCGCTGATTCCTTAGAAAATGAGGTTTCCAAGAATAACTCGACACATCCTTAGCTGATAAAATCTTCAGAGCAGAGCTGTATTCCTGTTCCCTTTGGGCTTTTATAGGTATTTTATCAGAGAACCGTTAGAGCGCAATCTGTGCTTAAGCACAGTTGTGTGATTTATCATTCTCACCCCTTTAAGGATGAAGAAAGAAGACGATGGTCTGACGATACACGGTGTGTCTGAAAAGGACCAAGGGGACTACACGTGCGTGGCCAGCACGGAGCTGGACAAGGACTCGGCCAAAGCCTACCTCACCGTGCTAGGTAAAGCTGCCCTCTCAGCGTCCTCGCACGGAGCCGGGTGCTTTATTTTTAATACAACGACTTCAAGGTCAGCCTGAAAGGGTGATCTGTGATCACAGAATTGTCCTCTGAAGCAGAGATGCTCAGGGAGATGCTGGCGGAGCAATTGTTCTGTTGCTGCAGGACTCGGCAAGGACGTGCTGCCAAATCTCAGGCTCAGACAATGGCATTGAATTGGGAGTCCAAGAAAACTTGTGCTTGAGACAAAAAAAAAAAAAAAAGAGCAGTCATTATGTACAGCTAAAAATATCCAAATGTGGACGTTGAAGCTCTGGGAGAACAGTGCTAAATTTGCAAGTGAATGGAACTGAATGTCAGGATGCTGAGCCACACTGGGAAGCTGTGGGCTGAGCGAGCCCCTCCCAACCCTGCAGGTCCCCATGTCAGTACAGGGGTGACAAACCCAAGCCCATTGCCCACACCCCCAGGCCCATTCCCCACTCCCAATCCTGTACCCTGAGATCTACTCACAAACCCCAGATTTACCAGTCCCTGCTGTTGGCCCCCTCAGCTCTTGCTGACGTTCTGCCTTCACCAGAGTGCCCCAACCAGCACCACTGGCGTGGACCCTATGGAACAGAAATCTTGTCTCCCTAATAATTTGACTGGGCATGTTTTATTTCCCTCCTCTTCCCCCTAATAGCTCATTAATTCTCTAAGCAGGCTGATGTTTCCCCTTTGCTGTGTACTAAAAGGAGGAATAAAGGTGTGCAGAGACCTGGAGGTCTCTGAGGGAAGAACGTGCCTGCACCGGTCCCCAGGCAGGATCGGATCCTTCTGAAACCTGTAACCATCTGTGTAACTTTGTATTTGCCAGGTGCTCCTTTGGCCACCCAAGCTTAATGACTAAACTAACACCGTTAACAGCCAATGTCTTACCTTGCAGCCGTCCCTGCTAACCGTTTGAGAAACTTACCGAAAGGTAATCACCACTAATTCATTGGCTTTATTCTGGTTTGTGCCTTTATTTTGGTTTGCCTTGCCAGTAACGCCAACAGAAAAATCAAAGGGTAGCAGCTGAAAAAGCTGGGAGCTGATGCTTCCAAATCCTGTCCGAGTTGTCCTTGAAAACCCATCCAGATGGCCGTGGGTAGAAAGGTCTTGTGCCCCATCGTTGCATGGCCCACAGTGCCAAGCCCTGAGTGCAAGAAGCACTCTACCCATGACCTGGAACTGGTGAGCCCTGATGGGAGGGGAAAAAAAAAAAAATCACATTGGATCCCTTGACCTTTACCTGGCAAGAAGCTCCTGCTGTTACTGCACGAGCTGGTTCTGTGCAGCCACATGGGCTGTGACCAGGTAAAGAATCCAGAATTGTGCCCAGAGCATTTCTAACAAGTGTGCATTTTCAGGGCTTCGTGTCCTTTCGGGTCTATTGGTTTGTGTTTACTTTTTGGTCCATTCTGTGTAGTTTGTTGTCAGATCCTTTATCCCCCTGCTAAGCCACTCAGTCGTGTTCCCACCACCAGGTACTATCTGCTCTACAAGGAGCAGGCTTCAAGACAAGGCACAATTAGTACAGGAGCACATTTGTATTAAAAAAATTGCCCTGGTCCCCCAAGAGCTGTAGGATGTGAATTGTGCCACAGAGCACATGTCCTCCCATGGGTCTGGGCTAAGGTGGACAGGGCTTCCCATCCCGGGAGAAGCGATGGGAACTGGGACTCCCAGCTCCTGGGATGATCCCAGCCTAATTTGTCTCGTTCCTCGGCCAACAGAACGACCCGACCAGCCCCGTGACTTGGAGCTGACAGACCTGGCCGAGAGGAGCGTGCGGCTGACGTGGATTCCTGGTGATGACAATAACAGCCCCATCACAGGTCAGCCACCAGCCCCTCTTCCCCATATCTGTCCTGCTTTCTCCTGCATAGTGGCAGGAAGACATCCCTTGTGAGCTGAGCCCTCAACCCTACCCCTCCATCCTCTCCCCCAGACTACATTGTCCAGTTTGAGGAGGACCGGTTCCAAGCTGGCATGTGGCATAACCACTCCGTATACCCCGGGAGCATCAACTCTGCCGTCCTGAGCCTCTCTCCCTACGTCAACTACCGGTTTCGGGTGATCGCGGTGAACGACGTGGGCAGCAGCCTGCCCAGCGTGCCCTCCGAACGATACCAGACCAACGGGGCACGTGAGTACCCTCTCGCCGTGGTGACTTGATGTTGGTCTTAGTCCCTGGCCGCTACCCTCTGTGTAGACTCTTCCCTCGTGGTGCGTGATCCCAGTTCCTGTAACAGAACCAGATTTCCACGGGTGAGGGAATGAGCTGGTCCATGCAGTCTGGTGCTGGGGTGTAATTTTATATCTCACATCCCCAAGCCCATCACTGATATTCTGCAACAAAAACTCAGAAATATTTATGCAGAGGTCCCTCGAGCAGAAGCTGTTGAAGGGAAGCCTGGTTTCACCTTGCAGAGAAGCTTTCTAAAGGAAGCCTTTCTTCCTTTCTGACCACAGGAAGCTCAGAAGTCTCTTGGAAAATTAGAATCAAGTGTAAACTGGCCACGAGCAAAAGGCATTTTGTTCCAAAATTACTAATTCTTTGTCTGCTGCTAGAGCTGGCCAGGAGCCCAGATCGATGCAGGAGTGAAGTGTGCTCCTGTCCACGACCAAGACTCGGGTCCTCAGTTTGTGTGCCCAGGGCTTTGTACCTTGGAGAATACTTGGGAAAATTCCTGTGAGGCGGTCCCAAGAAGCTTCCTAGTTTTGCTGCATTTCTTAATTGAACCATTGCAGAGAGAGTTCTGCAGTGTCTGCTGGCATCTAGTGTTGGCTTTCGACATTACTCTTCTTGTTTCGGATTTCTCAAGTGTCACACTCGGCTCCTGGGGTTGCTTCACAATGGCTGTCTTTCAAAGATTTAGGACATTTGGGGGAGAAAAAAAAGAAAAAAGAGGCTCCTAAATAAATGGCCTGGTTTTCAACAGTGCTGAGAGTCTCGTGTGCCATTAACCTGAATGGGAACTGCTGGAGAAATCAGGCCATTAACTTCTGCCTTGGAAGTACTTTTGGCTTGCACAGCAAAGGGGTTTTAACCACATAAATGGTTGGGGTTTAACATTATAAACTGCTGGGTTTTTGTTTGTTTTTTTCCCAATGTGAATTTTAGGTCCTGAAATTAACCCAACAGGAGTTCAAGGTGCAGGGACCCAAAAAAACAACATGGAAATAACCTGGACGGTGAGTTGTTTTTGGTGCTTGATGACTACCCAGCATCTTAGCATTCCGGGCAGAGATGCTGTAAGACAGAGAGGACTCGGCGTCTCCAGCCGCGTGTGATGTACCACACAACCTTCATGGCTGTAAAGGAAATTAAAAGCAGAAGATGACTTGACAAGAGAGGCCTGTGTTAGTGCCTAGAAGAAGGTTTGTGCCAAAACCAGTAATTTGCAACTACGTGAGCCAAAGAAAAGATGCTGGATCACAGATACAGGTTAAGGACGATGGTCAGAGAGTCTGATCCTTAAGCAGTATATGGGGCTTACAGACCAGCTCTTGCTTTTCTTCATGGACCAGCAGGTGTCCTCCACAAACAAGCCAGCATCTGTAAGGAGGAGAGAAACGGCAGTGGGAGTAGGGACTGGAATATAAGGATATGGTTGCTGGTCCTGCCTTGGAGGGCAAGGACCAGGGATGTCTCTCTCTGGGAACAGTATTGACCTCCTTTGAGATTCGCTGATGGAGCACGAAATAAGAACCAGCTGCTGAACAGAGCCTTTTGGAGCTCCACAGCAGAGAAATACAGTTGCTCTTTCTCCTTCTCACTTTCTTTTTCTGTTTTGGTCCATTAAGCCTCTGAATGCAACTCAAGCTTATGGGCCCAACCTCAGGTACATCGTGAGATGGAGGCGAAGGGACCCCCGTGGGAGCTGGCACAATGAGACAGTGAAGGTGCCGAGACATGTCGTCTGGAACACACCCATCTACGTACCCTACGAGATCAAAGTGCAGGCAGAGAACGACTTTGGTAGAGCCCCGGAGCCCGACACCGTCATCGGCTACTCGGGGGAAGATTGTGAGTACTTGCACAGGCAGAGATCCTAAGTGTTTCAGGGCAGGATCCCACCCACTGACCTCGGGACATGTTCATAGCACTGCTTGATTTGGCACAAAAATCCAGTTCCAGGCTTTGGAAGAAAGAGGCTTGGCCATAGATTCTGCTGCAGGCTCTGCATGACCCAGGTCACCCTTACTCTCTAATGCCCAGATAACGCTTTGTGTGTGGAACACAGTAAGGTTTCACTCAGGATGAGCTCTGGCTCTATTCCAGTAAACCACAGAAATCCTTTTGAGCCTGGCATCTGTAGAGCACAGAGTTCATCCCAGATGGGAGGTGGTACAAATGGCCAAAAGGGCCTCACTTCACCCTGGACTGGATTCTTGTGCCTCTCTGATAAGACCCCAGCTCGGTCTCCTCTTTGCAACACAGCATTGCCTCAGCTTCTCTCTCTCTAAAACTCTCCACCTGGTCACCCAGAGCAGTGCCCAGCTTCTTTAACTCTCGCCTCACCTTCCTTCTGGGCTCCTGGTGTCACCTTCCGTGCTTGTAGCATCCAAGACTCTGAACTACGATTATCCTTATCCTGTCAGGATAACGTGGTTTGCTGCCAACAGCTTGATTTTTAAACGTGTGTGTATTAGTTCCCTGCACTGTGGCATCAGTGGGGGGCCCTGGCTGTGTGACCTTAGGGTCACCAAGAGGTAAGGTGGATAAGCCAGGTAGCCATCCATGGCTTGAAGTCAAGGGGGAATGAACAGGGCCCAGCACCCATGACACGTCCTTCAACTGGGCATCTGCCCCAGACGAGACAGGGCACCGGGAAGGAAAATGGGCAGAAACGGTGGGAGTCGGGGTACGAGCTGAGCACTGACAGCAAAGCTGGACCTACCCAAGAGGCTGTGACTGGAAAAGCTCCACAAGCACCCAATTGCACCTTTATCTCTGCATTACCTGTCTGTGCACTAGCAGGGTTGTGTTTCGGTTGGGTTTTTTTCTAGTTTCAGTTGGAAATGTGAGCAATAATGTTGAGTTTGGGGAGGATCTGACTAAAGCCTGCACACGTGTGCTTTATGTGGAAGGAAACCAGGGAGACCAGAGCTGCCATATCACACTCAGATCTGTAAAGAGGAGCTAAAAAACTCCAACTGGATCAACAGGTTCTGGCCAAATTCAGATTAATGGGTGTGGAAATATCAGGTAGTTTTGTAACAATTGTAGGGTCTAACAATTCCCAGCCAGTTGCAGCAGGAGGGGGCTGGACTTCCCAGTATTCTTCACTGGGAGAGGAAGGTGAGCCAGACCCCTTCCTGGCTGCTAATGTGATCTCTTGCCCTGCTGTTAACTGGATCACAAATGTTCTCCTGATGTCTGTCTGAGTGAAATGGGATGGGGTTTTTTTTCCCCTTTTTCCTGGGGAAGCACTGCTAGAAAAAAACCAAGAGTCAGCTCTAAAGTGTGCACATGGCAGGGGGAAAGCCAGGGGATGGAGGTAAGTGATGCTGTTCTGTGTGTTCGTGTGACCACAGGGTCTGCTCACCCCAAACGAGGGCAGCCAGGACGCTGAAAAATGGCTTCTTGCTGCTGTTTTATGTTGTCGAGTTTGGAAATCCTCAGAAGTTGAATTTGAGGAGGGAGAAAGGAGACGATTATCCCCATGAAAACGCAGCCGGCAGACGGCAGATGGCAGAGCCGGCACACGGGGCCGCAGCAGCCGGCTGATGGAGGAAAACCATGGCGAGGGGGGCAGAGGGGTGTCCGTCTGTCTGTCTGACCTGCAGGGTACCACTGGGTACCTAATGTACGCTCTGCTTTATCCCTGAACGCTCAGATCCCAAGGCTGCGCCTACGGATGTTAGGATAAGAATTCTAAACAGCACTGCCATTGCTCTGACCTGGACCCGGGTGCACCTGGACACCATCCAGGGCCAGCTCAAGGAGTACAGAGTGAGCAAAACCAACCCCCTTCGGCACTATTAATACAGCTAACCTTCTCACCAGCCTGGCTGGCCCCAGGGCTGGAGCTGCCTGCGATGGGGATGACAGAAAACTCTCCTCCAGACATCACGACCCTCCTGCAGACTGCAGGGGCTGAGCTCTGCTCTGGAGCAGCACCAGAACTGAAGGGCTGTGGCTTGCTCTTTGTGGTGCCTGGCTGAGGCTGGGGACATCTTCCCTTGTTCCCCAAGGGCTTGGTGCTGGGCTGTGCTCAGACAGAGCAAGCGGAGCCGCCCTGGTGCCCCCAGAGAGGGGCTCAGGGTGGCCCTGCCCATGCAGGGTGGTGTCTCCAGGCTCTAGAGCTGCCCAGTCCCACGGGCTGGCTGGCTCTGGGGAGAATGACCTTGGAGAGAGGCACAGAAAAAAACAGGCTAGTTTTTGTGTCATCCCCAAAGTACCTACATGGTCTTTTAATGAACACCAACCCCTGCAAAGCCTAAACCCAGCGGTTCATACTAACTGGCAACTAAAGATGGCACGGAGCCCGTTTGTTCGTGTACCGCTACGGTAGGACACCGGTGTGTGTGCGTACAGAGGACTGACCCGGCTCGAACCGAGCAGAAGTCTGGACAAAAGCCTGTTCTATCAGAGTTTAAGACATTACCGAAAGCACGTGTCCTGCAAACACTTGTAACATTTCAAATCCAATAATCTGCTGGCCATAAAGAAAGCTCCCTGGGTACTGCTTTCTTTTTTCTTTAATTTTTTTTTTTCCCCTGCCTCTGCTCTGTTATTCTGCTCTGTTTTCTGAATGAATCTTATTTCTGCATGAAATAAGATTTACAGTCAGGGCTCCGAATGGGAGACTTGCCAAGTTCAGACTTTTCTTTGTGCCTGGGTGCATCCCACCTTTCCTCGTACACGGCTACGGTGCTAAGCTGGCTAGAGAGGGAGAGTCGGTGCCTATCGCTCGGGAGCCAGAATCAGCTCTTTGTAGTCTGAGCTTAGCTGGTTTTGCTCTGTGACCTTTGGTAATCACTTAACCCCGTGCTCAGCCTCTTCCTTGGGTAACACCACTGACCTGCCTCACTGGGGGGGGGCTTCATGAATTGCTCTAAAAAGCTTCTGCAGCCGAGGGCTGCTCTTCGTAAAGCTGCCGTTTTGCGATGCTTTGTTAATGAAAAGAAAAACAAACTGCACTTCAGTGGGAAAAAGCTTCACTTGCCATGCATGTTTCTTGAAGGCCTATTTCTGGAGAGACAGTAGTTTGCTGAAGAACCTGTGGGTCTCCAAAAAACGGCAGTATGTGAGTTTTCCTGGAGACCGAAACCGGGGCATAGTGTCCCGGCTGTTTCCTTACAGCAACTACAAGCTTGAGATGGTTGTAACCAACGGGCGAGGAGATGGGCCACGCAGTGAAGTTAAGGAGTTCCCCACACCAGAAGGAGGTATGTTCCTGGGGGGGTAGGGAGGGGTTGGTTTGCAGGCACCAGCCCCTCGGATGTGCGCTGGGTGAGGTTTGGGTGGCTCAGCCCCGCAGGGCGGGCCGGGAGCTGCACGGCTCTGCGGCAGAGCCGCGATGCTGCCAGGGACGTGTGCCAGGGACAGTTTTTAGCTGAGCCTGGGCAGCGTCGCTGTCACACGGCACTGCTGCGCTCCGTCACCGCGGGGTAGGTGCCATCTCTGCCGCTACGCCTAAGAGCGAACTATGGGCACTATCTCGTCAATCTAAAAAATCCCCTTCGGGTACTTTGAATGCATCAGCAAGTAGCTCTTGGAGAGAAATGTTTGTAAAGCCTCTTCAGAGGCGCAGTCCCGTGCCCTTGATTTGCTGCCTGCCCTGCAAATGTGCCCGCACCTCCCCGTGCTGCGGGTCGGTGGAACGGGAGTGATGCTCAGGAAAAGGAGGACAGTGCCTGTACGACCCCGGTGCTTTTGTTCTGAAAGGATGTCACTAATACCCCTGTCAGGCTTTTAAGTCAAGAGCGCCTCATTCTTCTGCTTAAAGAGCTTGTGTCAAGGATGAACTTGAGATTTTAATTTTCTTGCTGTCACAGGAGCTATTTATAGAGACGCCAATAACTTTTTTGTTGGAGCTGCACTTTCAGTGGCTGGCGATGAATCTCCCCATAGCACAGATGGCTTTGGCACCATGCGTTAGAAGACGGCAAGGGGAGAAAACAGGAGGGGCTGGAAGGAAATCCTCCCTCAAATAGCAGAGTACTGTGGGGCCTTCCTCCTTCTCTTCCTCTTCGTCCTATTCCTGCTGTACAGGAACAGCATCTCTCAGTCCTGTCTCTTTCTTCCTTAACATTTTCTTGGACGCTTTCACCATTTTCTAAGGGTTTTCAATCGATGGGCCACAATGAAGCTTGTTCATAAAGAAAGGACTCCATTGCAGTAGGGTGGTTTTGCAGTAAGGTGTATTTTTGGTAGAGCTGTTTATCTGTGTGCTAGAGGCACCGAGCACTTGGGGAAGCTCTGTCCATCTGGGGAGGCTCTGTGCATATGTGTGTGGCATTGATGGAAACAATTATAGCAGATTATCCTCTTGTCATAAGGAAATGGTTGATTTTATTCTTTTTCCTCTACCACTAAGGTATTTTATTGACTAGCTATTGGCATTTAGGAGACCGAATGATATTCTGCAAAACTTAAAAAATAAAATAATAAACCAATCACTGATCTCTCAGACCAGAGAGCTAAGTTCTTTCCCCATTTAATACAGTACAATTATGAGTAAATAGAATAATTTCATTTGAGAACGTATAATGCTTTCCTTCCTTTACTAGCTTTGAAAAGCATCGTTCCTCAGGGTAAGAACCACTGCCTACGTGCACCAGCTCCCCCATACTCCTCTCTAGATGTTAGTAACACAAAGATGCTTTACAATAAGAGGCTACTGTACTGTTTATCACCATTCCAACAGATAAATAGATGAGATGTAAATGCTGGGCTGGGTAGGGGCTGTAAGCAAGACCAGTAAACTATGTGTACAACACCCAGAAGTGGGACCTGAACTGTGTTCCTGGCTGTAGCATCTCTGGCAGCTGAGGGCAGCGGTACCTGGGCACGGGGCTGGCACTGCATGTAGAGCTGCTCTGGTTTCTGCTCCCTGCACAGATGCTGCTCAAAACCCTGGGCTGGCGCATGGTTTCTGGCACAGAGTCTTGTTCCATCAGTTTCTGACCTTCAGTGCGTGCGTGCGTTATCCCCCGCGTGTGCGTTATCCCCCGCGTGTGCGTTATCCCCCGCGTGTGCGTGTAATGACGAGTGACCAGAGTGTATCGGCCAGCCTGTGATGTGTACAGTATTGTACGGTATGTTATCTTGTATGTTTTTTTTTTTTTCTTCTTTCCCTCTCCTTCCTGGTCCCATCCTCCTCCCAAGTGCCCAGCTCCCCCAGGTATTTAAGAATCCGACAACCAAATCTGGAAAGCATCAATCTGGAGTGGGATCACCCAGAGCATCCCAATGGAGTCCTCACAGGATACAACCTTAGATATCAAGCCTGTACGTTCCACGTGTTTTCTTCTTAATGATAATAATGAAGTCGTTAAGTATTTTCCTTGCTGCTAATTACCTCCTCACCTAGCACAGAAAGCTCTCCGTCAGCGCTGGAGGCTCTTTCATGACAAGATGAGACACGCTGGTACTGGAGAGGAGTCCTGGAGCAGTGCTGGGCAGCTTTGGTTAAACTGGGAGGGTGGTGGGTGCTCAGCAGTTCTCCAGACTCAACCATTGAAGAGAAATAAGTTTGATTTCAGATTTAGAAAGACCTTTAAGTGCAGTCTGAGTAATTTATGTGCTCAGACACCAGCTCCTGGCTGTATGAGAGATGCTGCCTGGAGTGCATCACACTCTGCAGAGCCCAGCACGAGGCCCTGGCGCTTGTGCTCTGCACTTCTTGACCACCCATAGAACCCTGAACGTCCCCACCAGCAGATCCCCCAGCCCCTGAGGCACCAGCTGCCCTGCCAAAGTTTATTTAACAGCAGCTACAGCTCTGAGCACGTGTGGCCCCACGGCGAGCGCGGGTCGGTCCCGGGGGTGAGGTGACGAGGTAGACAGCCCAGGGTATTTCCGAAACAAGGCTGAAGCCACCACGACCTGCCTTTCCTCCCCAGTTAACGGAACCAAAACGGGCCGAACCCTGGTAGAGAACTTCTCTCCCAATCAGACAAGGTTCACCCTGCAGAGGACAGACCCCATCTCCCGCTATCGCTTCTTCCTGCGCGCACGGACCCAGGTGGGAGAAGGAGAAACCATAATGGAGGAGTCGCCAGCCTTGCTGAACGAAGGTACGCGCAGCGGCAACAGCTTCTGGCTTTGCTGCGGGGGCAGGGGGGTGACGGTCCATGGATCAGCCAAAAACGGAAGGCCAGAGAAGCAGGGGCTCCACAGAGCAAGCAGCACAAGTAACTGGAGATGCACAGCTACTGTGTACTGAGGAGATAGGCAGGGTGACTGGCCAGGACCAAATACTGCAGCAGAAATGCTACGGAGGTGACTGGGGGCAAGTGTCCTGTGCTTTTGGAAACCATCTCTCTGCCCCCCAGGGAATGAGCAGGAGAGCATCTCGCTCTCCTCTTGCTGAAGGTGAAGCTCTTGACTCCTCTGCAGTCTCTGTATGAGTTAAAGAAGGGACTAGAAGAGGGTGCAACAGCTGCATCCTCCAGGCAGTAAACCCCAGGCAGGGGCTACGGTGCCACCTCCCCATCCCCCCATTACCAGGAGCTGACCTGACCCTCCAAAGTGAAGCTGCAGCTCCCAGATTCATAACAAGATAAAATGCCCATTGTGGGACATTCATCAAACTAAATGAAAGTTCAGGAGCCCTGAGGGAACCCGAGGAGACAAAAGCTGGCTCTTTCCTTTCTTTACCATTTGCTAAAAGACCTATGATTTGGTTAGTGCTCTGATTTAATGGGGGTTTTGTCTCCCTTCCTCTGTCTCCCCCTCCCCAACTAATGGCTCTGAGTAGGAAAAGTAATTCCTACTTATGACCCAGTGGAAATGAAATGCTTCCTGACACCTCTTAGGTGGTCTCCAGCATCACTAATTGACGTGACGGGATGGGAGATGGGGCTGCATATGCTGTGGGGGGGAGAAAGAAACCAGCTAAGTTACACCCTGGCAAACACGAGAGGGGATTCATCATTGCTTTACAGAGGAGCGTTGCTGAACACGCCGCTAGAGCGCAGGGAGCGGGCTGAAGTTGTCGGCACTGCTGGTCGATGGTTGTTTCATATCCATTCATACACGTTTGGGTTTGTTTCTATACACTGATAACAGCTGTTAGCAGAGCAGAGGTAAACACCAGCCATAACCAACAACTGGCTTATAGCAATTAACTGATCTGCGTTGGGGCAGAGCAGGTTCAGCATACGCCAGCGTGACAAGGTAAGGTCCTGGTCCAGGATGCTCCCGCTGAAGGAACGAGATGCTGCCACTTAGCAAAAGGACAAATTAAAATAGTTTACAGTCTGGAGTTACAGAAATATGGCAAAGTTTGACCTCAAAACATGGGACCCTGAGGTACAACGTGACCCAGGCAGGTGCTGTTAGTGACAGGCGTGTAGGTATGATGAGCAGCACTAAGTGCCCACTTTGATTTGAAGGAACTTGCTGTAAAGCTACGCAAAAACTGAGTTTGGAATAAAAAAAAAGGAAAAGAAAAAGGCAGATTAAGACCATTAAACCCATTAATGCATTCAGAGGTTGTTTTTTGCTCGCCAGACTCATTCACCTGAGAAGTTTTATATATAAAATACATCTCTCTGATGCTCTGCACCAGGGGCTCCAACCCACTCAAGGCAGGACGAGCGCTGATGTTGGAATTACACTAAAATACTCAGGCGAAATTCAGTGTCAGAACTGGTCCTGGCTGGGATTAGATATAAGCATCCACTTAAGCGCTTTGTTTAATCGACACCACTGGCACCTCTGCTGCAGAGCTGCTGTGTGTTTAACTGGCAGCCTCCATCTCTGAGGGGGCGTCCCCGCTCCCTCCGCCCTGCGCAAGCGGCTCTGATGCACGGGAGGGTGACAGGTTGTAGCTAATGCATTTATTTCCTCTCTCTTACGTCTCTGGTGACTGTGCACAAGTGGTCCCTAGTCTGTTGTTGGTGTGTTCTGGTTGTTTTATGTATTCCTCTGTTTTCTCTTCCTTTCTTTTCTATGCTCTCCTCGTATTCCCCTCTCTATCCTTGGCGCTGCCCTCTGAAGCCACGCCAACCCCAGGTACCGTACCAGCCGGAGGAGGTAACAGGCATGGGGCAAGGCTCCCTCCACGCTCGCTCGCTCTAAGCATGCACTCCATTAACCCTTTCAATGGGAAGGTGAAGTGTCAGGAGTCTAAATTGGGCATATGAAATGGCAGGAGGTAAAAACAAAGCCCACCCGGGCAGAAGGGACAGGGACAGGCTCCACAGCAGGGTCTGCAAAGATCAAAATAACTCCAAGATGGGCTTTAGAGCTCCCAGATGCCTCATGATAACTAAACCCACCCAACGCTGCTGCTGCCACAGACCACACGAGCAAAAATGAGAGCTGACTTGTCCTATTAAAGAGGTTTTTAATCCCAGGTCTGCGCAAAGCCCTCTCCCTTTTTAAGCCTCAGCATCCCCGCCCTGCAAAATACAGGGTATTTACCAGTCAGCCCTGAGTCGGTGGTGCTCATCCTCTACCTGTGCTCTGCCCCTGTGGTATTCAAGCTGCATTTTTACACCTGGGAGCCTGAGCTGTTGCTGCTGGAGCAGCTGCTTCCCTTGGCCACAGAGGTCTGTGCTGCAGCATCCAGGCACCACAAGCCACACACCTCCCGGGGGGGCTTTTAGGGCTGCCAGGGCTCTCAGACAGGAGAATCCTTTTGTTCCCAGGTGCCCATTGAAAGGGTTAAGGACAACGTTTGTGCCCCAGCTGTGCATGTCTGCATGCAAGGCTACTGCTGGCTTTGCCCTCCACTGCGAGTTTCTACAGCGGCGTTGAAGCAGAGGGAAACCTCTTCTTGTAACGGGGTGGGGGCAGAATCTCCACCTGCTTTCAGGGAACCCCCAGATCCTCGGTTACCCAAGTGTCAGCCTTGCAAAGCCCAAAGCACAACTTCTGGTTGCCCGATGCAGGACTCCCACCTCTTACAAAAGGTGACTTTTCTCCCTCCACCTGAGCCAATATTGCAGCAGCAGGGCCAGCCCGGTGGCCGAGCTCAACAGGAGGGGCAGTGCCAGGGAAACATCCCCCACCCCCAATGCTGTGGGAAAGCTTTCGGTCTGGAGCAGCCACCCTCGTTCGCCCCACGCCAAGGGCTGTGTAAGAGGTCGAGGTCGTGCTTTGCCTTTGCTGGACGTGGCCCTGGGGCTTCCCAAGGAAGAACAGCTCCTTAGAGAAGACTCTTCCCAAGGGATACGAGTGCAGGACCTGCTCTCTGCACCTGGAGGTTTTGCCTTCCTACCTCACAGATGTTTCTCCTTTTATTTTGTTGCAGTGATGTCTTTCTACCCAATATTATTTTGCACTTTTTTTCCCTTTCTGAATAGATGTCAATCTTTTTCTTACTCTCTTTTTCTCTTCTTAAAATATATATGTGTAAAAAAAGGGGTAACAGATTGGTCTGCTTTGGGTGGTAGGAAACTGAAAATGGATGCAACCTTTTGGCTTAGAGCATCTCTATCCTCTGAGGCTGCTTTGCTGCTCGAGCTCGTACTTCAGCCAGGGTTCAGCTTATCCACAAGAATCCGGATTTTCTTTGTGGATCAGGATCACCTTCTAAAGTACTTTTCTACTTGCAGTGGATATTGCTGGACTTTGAAAACACAACGTGATCCCTTTATCCTTCCAGCACCGTACCATTACAGGCATAATTTCTTACACCACTGAAAGCTAGAGGAATTATTTGCCATTTAAAGGATAATTCTAAAGGAATAGAGGCCACCGGTCCCACACCCCTCTGTTTTTATCTTCTGCTAGGAGAAATACTAAAGAGAAAGATGGGCCAGAGCTGAAAAAACTCTTAGGAGTCAGTAACTGGAGTAGTAGGTCGTTGAGTGCTAACTCGGCCGCGTTCAGAGCTCCCTCACCCTGCTGCACTTCAGCAGAGCAATCAAAGCAGTGTAAGGTGTAGCAGGACCCAGCACTCAGCCCTGTCTTGCTCTTGAGCTGTTGTCATTTCTCGTTAGGACGCGGGGCGGGTGCGGGAGCAGTTACACAGTTGGAATGGTGTTTGTCCCAAGAGCCCGTTTCTCTTCCAAACAAGTCTGGGTTTCGAGTGAGACGCTGCTTGACCTTTCTCAGAAACTTCTCTAGTCAATGACCCAGATTTTGTAGATTTTTATGGATTCACAGTGAAAGTTGTCTTAGATTGCAGTAAAATGCTCTTTGCTGTGGGCTGCTAGTGCTAAAGAAAAGGAAAAATTGGGGGGTTGTCTTTTTTTTTTTCTTTTTTCCCCCGGGGGTAACCTTTACACATCCAGGGGCATGGCTGGTTTGTATGTGTATGAGAAACTGGCCCAGCTTGATGAAATCAAAGTGAAGTGTGGGGACTTTCCCTTAGAAAAGCCTTTACCTTTCCTAAGCCAGACGTGGGCAAAGGAAGAGGTGATGCAGGAAAAGAGAGGACATCTAAAAAGGGCTCTTCTTTATGTTGTGAATGAGAAAAAAATCAAAACTGAATCCTATGCTACCCGTGCGTATGGAAAAACTTCATCAGGGACCATAAAGAGTACTGGTCTTAGATGTTAAGGACAAAAACATTGACTTTCCTCTGTTCCCTCTTGTCACTCCATAATTAGGAATCGGAGGAGAAAGATCCTTTTGTTCATTTTAGAAAGGGACAGCAGCAGAAACAGAGAGAGCTGCTGACCCCTCTTTCAGGGGCTGCTCAATCGCTCCTTTCTATTCTTGCATTTCTTCTAGCTATCAGATCTATCTTTATGATAAAGGGCTTTACAATTTCCTTCTGTTGTTGAAAGCTGGGAGAGGGCGAGAAGAAGTAAAAAAAAGAAATCTCTGAAAATATATTTGGCTAATCATCAAAATTCATGAAAAATTAATCAAACTTCTCCAAGCCTAATTATTTTGTAGACACACCCAAGGGAAAGCCGTTACTATAGCCTAACAACACATTAGAAGCACCTCTAAATAATTAAAAAGCAGTATGGATGTGTATTGTTTCCTGTATTTTGCAAAAATAAACCCCATGCAACGACTCCCTGAACAGCTACGCTACCCCGAGCAGGACTCGAGTCTCTCTCTTAAGAGGGACTTTCACTCATCTGATGATTCTTCTCAGTTGTTTGTTTCTGGTTTGGGTTGTTTTTTTTTTCTTTTACTAATCTGAGCCTCACGCAGTTTTTGTGTGAGGTTTGGGCCCCTTTTCTCTGGTCCACTCATGCTCACGGGAGCTGAGCTGCCTCAGAGAGCAGAGTGGTCCTGCTGTAAGCATCTTGCTCGTTACTTAGCCTGTTAATTGCTCCAGCTGCATCCCCCGTCCATTATAGCAGCGTATCTCCCACCCTGTGCCCCTCGGTCTCCATTACCTGACAGGATAATGCATCCTACAGACAGCAAAGGCAGTCTGTGCTTTGCAGAGATGGGGCTGTTAATGAGCTGAACGCTCATTTAGATGTTTCCTGGAAGATGGGCTGGGCTACGGCGGGAGAAAGAGAATGGGAATTGCTGTTGCTGGCTTCTACTCTTGGGTTTTTATTTCCTGGTTGTACTGGGGTAATTTCAAGCCTGCTTGAAACACTGGTTTGCAGAGTGCTGCTCTGCCCTGCAGTGGGGAAAGTGGCAGCCCCTTCTCTGCACCGCCTTGGGGTGTGGGAGGGGGGGTTATTGGACTAGATGCCCTTTGAAAGGCCCCTCCCAACGTTCTATGGTTCTATAAAATGCCAGGTGCTCGGTCCAGTACCTAAACTTGAAACAACTCTGGTCAAAGCCCTGGAGCGAGCCTCACGCTGGGACTGTGAAAAAATAAATTCAGCTACCCTGCAAAGCTCAGAACCGTTCTGCCTGGTGAAGTAGTGCAGCCTGGTTTGGTAGAAGGCTGTGTGTGATTTCTAGATGTTGAAAATGAGCAGATCAGGAAAGGCCAGCCTGGCCTCCCACTCCTCCCACTTCTGCTGCCAGGAGCAGGGATCTGACACTCCTTCATTAGCCCCGACAGCGTGGGCAGCGAGCAGGGGACCCCCCAGGTACCCCGGGACACGGCTGCTCCCCCGTGACGGGGTGCCCTTGTTTTGGGGGGATGCTGGAGTGCTCTGATCATGGTCAGAGAGGGCTTTTATCTGCCCCCAGCCTGAAACCAGCCCTCATTAGGAGATGGATTTCAAAGCCTAGAAAATGCCCCTTATCTTCTCTCCCCCAAATCTCCCAGCTGAGCTTTTCTCCCGCATACATCCCATATTTAAACACAAATGAGGCTGTGGCTTTGAATCCCAGGGCAGCTTAGGACTAAATCCCCCCATGGCTGCAGTGCCGCCTTCCCACCGCCTGGTCCCATCCTGCAGCCCGTGGCTGCTCTCCCTCTGCTCTCCCCTCTCTTCATCTCTTGCTTTCCAGACTCGATTCCATTTTTTACCTGTTCCTACTCCTGCCAGGATCATTTTTATTCCCTGGCTCCTCAATCTCAGGTAGGGACCCACTTGGGAGCAAGCCCACTCTCTCCTGATGCAGTGGGATAGCCCTGCTCTCGGGGAGGGCTGCCAGGAGAGTGCTGGAGCAGGGTGGGCACATCCTGCCTGGCACCACTGCCAGCAAGAGCTGAGCGGCACAGCTCGGAGCGATGCTGAATCGCTTCGGTCAACGCAGCACCTAGGAGGGTCTTGGCACTGCAGCTCCACCTGCGTGCGGGTGTATCTGCGTGTAATATGTAAAGCTGGTGCCCTACACGAGGGACAGTGAGGCTTTGACTTATCCCAGATAATGTCTTCCCATCTCGGCTCTAGAGGAGCATTAAAGCTGAATCTCTCCTGCTGCAGCTGTTTGGGCAGTGCTGGGTGATGCAGGTGCTCCTTGAAGGTGCTGTGCAGGAGAGGTATGATGCAGAGAGCTGGGGGGAGGGGGGCTTGTATTAGGTTTTCTGTTAGCTCCTGCCTTTCAGCAGTTCCTTTGTGCCCTGCTGGGTGCTGTTTTCCTTAGAGGGGAGCCGGGGATTCACAGGGGAGATGCTGGGACTGCATTAGCTAATAATGAGTTGATTGTGTACATTGCAAACCTGCTGAGGAGCTGCAGCTTAATCTGGTTAATGGTGACATTAACCTAGTGACACTAATCTCTTAACCTTCCTAAAAAACTCACCCACTATGAATCAGCAGAGATGGATGGTACCACTCCTCGACCCAAGAAAAGCTTTTGTAACTCAGAGCCCCGGGACACAGCAAAGCCCTTGACCAGTAACTGGGTGAAAGACACGCAGAACAGCAACCCCCCCGGCGCCCCAGCTGCCGTGGCTGGGTCCGGTACCCATCAAACACCCGAGGACAAAGCCGTGCCGCCCTTTCCCACCCAGGCTGGGTCCCCTCCCTGTCCCCACCGTCCCCACTCCCTCCTGGCCGCGGGGCAGCGATGGGCTGGGCGAGGCGGGCGCTTTGTTCGGGCGGTTGCGCTGCTGCATGAGGCTGGCTGTGACAGCACGGACACGGGGTCCCCGGGCACGCCGCGGGGCGGGCTGGGGGTCTGGGGACCGTGCCGGTAACTGTGGTTTTATTGCAGCTGCGGTCAGTAGGGAGCTGGACCGAGCGACCTCCTGCTCTTCTCTGCTTTTGGATCGCTGTGGGGCTTGAGGTGGTAGGGGTTGGCCATCCCTGGGGGATGGACTTGGTGAAAGAGAAAGCCCTGGCTTGGTTCTGGGACACCTCTGAAAGTACTTTTCGAAAGCTGCTCCCCTGGGTGGGTGATATTTAAAGAAGCTGGTTTCATTTGCCAAGCCGGGGGGGTTTGTCAGCCCTGACCTACAGTCAGAGTAAGCAAATACAACTTAATTCAAGCAGCGGTGGGGGAATCTGTGCTCATCTACCTCAGGTAGTTCAAGCAGCATTTCAGCTGCATTTTCTGCTGGCAGGGTTTTGGACCCAAGCCGATGGACTCCCCTTTAGAGGGGATGCTCAGGACCCTCTCAACCACACTGAGGGGTGTGTGTAAAGTGCACATTTACCTTCCCCCCCCCCCCCCCCCCCCCCCACCCGACACACACAAGACCGAGGAGGGGGCGGGCT
>JANIJG010007091.1:73132-88969 GCA_024611175.1 Megaceryle torquata
CCCCCCCAGCCCTATGCTCAAGGAGCTGATTCCTCCTGGGGACTGGCCAAGGGTTGGACCTGGGGATGATGCCCTCGGTGCATTGTGCCCTGATGCTGGTCACCCAGGGAATGGTGGTGAGGGACACGAGCCAAAAAAACCCAAAACCCCACACTAGATCCTAAACAATCTGCCCGCTCTTTGTCTCAGTCCTGAAAATCCTCCCCCCAGCTCACGCCTCCCCCTCCTCTCAATGATTTATACAACTCAGGACAACGTTTCCCAAATGGTTCTCGTCTGGGCGCTCTGGGTCTCTAATGCACACATCAAACCCCACAGAAATCCATCTTAACAGGGTTATATTGCATCAAGACGCTGATGGGTATCTGCTTCGCCCTCCTAATGCACTAACGGGGGAAATAGTTCTGGAGAGAGGTAAAACCAAGAGGCAGGTTTGGGAAGCTCATTGCCAGGGGGGTTGGTGCTGCAAATCCTCCCCCCTCCCCCCCCCCGCCCTTTAGGGAAAAATCTGGCTGTGGATTCAGCTTTAACTGAACCCCAGACCTTGGGAGAGGATAATACAACTGAAGGGATCTGGGTTTTGCCACTCTCTTCTTGGCATTTATTGGGCTTTCTAACCAGCAGTCCTGCTTGCAGACTGACTTCTCTCCCACCCCCCTCCCCTCCCAGTAAGAAGCTGCTTTCAAAGCTAACCAGTTACTTTTTATTGTGATGCCAAGTTAACACAGGCCTCCAATATTGGTTCTGTATTATCACTTCATTCACAAAGTGCCGATCTAAGGAAAGGCGCTGGAAAGCTGCGCGTTGTGCTGTGGGATCCCAGAGTCCTCTCCCAAACCAGCAGAGAGCTGATGCCGTTAATTAAATGGCAGGAGAGCGATTTAATGCCTTCCCCAGCTGGAGAACACTTTGCTCCCTGGCTCAAAGTGCTTCTCGTGCCTTTGCGGGCAGCAGACACCTTCGCGTGGGCACCAACCAGCAAGGGCTGCCATAAACTCAGGGATTTTAAGGAAAATAAAAGAACAGAGTGGAGTGTCATGCTGGGGAGCAAGTCTGATGAGTCCCAAGCTAAACCAACAGCAGTAAAAAGACAGGACTGGAGGTGGGAGAACAAACGTTTCAGGTCCATACGTGATACCTTTAGGAATATCACTGAATTTGCATGCTGGAGATAGGATCAGCCATGAACTAAGGACTAGTCGATAGGAAAATTAATTTTTACATTTTACTTCTATACACTCTCATCCTCCACGCAATGTTGTCTGTATCTGTGAGATACCAGCCCTTGCCCTCCAGTGAGAAAACAGCTTCTCCCTGTTTCTTTCGTTGAAAGGGTTTCTTTAAAAGGTTGGTTTTTTTCCTGTGGGTCAGATTATTTATTTTCCAGTGACCCAGCTTAATCTTTCTAGAGAAAATAGAAAAGGATAAAGAACTGAGCAAACAAGCTTAGACGCTCGGAAATCAGCTTGGAAAGGTAAATTCCCAGGAGTTTTTAGAAGCTGCACAGAACTTGGCATCCTATATATGCCCCCTCGCAGTGCTTTGAGAGTGCTCCCCGTGCATGTAGCTGCCTAAACAGCCGAGCGTGGAAATCTGGAAACAAATCTCCCTAAACCAGGTTAAGCCAAGGTTGGCTAAAATGCCAAGAGAAAGAAAGGATGTAAAGCAATGACAAGGGAAGGATATTTATAACGTACATCCAGTCGGACTGACCTCAGCATCAGATGCAATACAAGTTAAAAAATAAATTTAAAAAGTAAATCAAATTTGCTTTCTAAAAAAGAAAAAGCGTGAAGGTTGGGCTCGTAGAAATACCAACCGCAGCGGCGACTGCGCAGGCAGCCGCGAGCCCCCTCCCCAGAGGTTGGCTCCCCACCTTCACACACGGGGCGGACACCCCGTGACTTGCTGCCAAATCAGAGCCCCCCCGCATTTGTGCTCTCTGAGCAGTCTATTTGCACACTGGATTTATTTTTGAATATCCAGACCTTGGGTGAAGGTTGTAAGCCGTGTTCTCAACCCTTACTGTGTCTGTCTGTCTTCTGCTACCCAGCGATGAAGACAACAAACCCCTGCCAAACAGCCAGACCTCCCTGGACGGCACGATAAAGCAGCAGGAGAGCGACGATAGCTTGGTGGACTATGGAGAGGGGGGAGAAGGGCAATTTAATGAGGACGGCTCCTTTATTGGCCAGTACACGGTGAAGAAGGACAAAGAGGAGACCGAAGGCAACGAGAGCTCGGAAGCCACCTCCCCAGTCAACGCCATCTACTCGCTGGCATAGCGCAGCGCACTGAACACGAACAGCCCGAGGTGTTTGTAGTGGATGGGGGTCGAACAACGGCCGCCGCCGCCACCACCCACAAAAAAACACTGGAAAAAAAAACAAACAACAAAGAAAAAAAAAAAACCAAAAAAAAAAAAAAAAAAAAAAAAAGAAGAAAAAAAAAAAAAAAAAGAAAGAAAAAATAGAAACAAATCCAAGCAAACAGGCAGACCAGGTGGCTGCCAACACCATCTTATCCTTCGAGCAGACAAGCCATCGGCAAGGACCGCCGGGGCGCGGATGGGTTGTAGCTGTAGCTGAGATCTGGGCTGAGCCCGAGGGGCTGGAGGAGGAGTGGGGTGCTAGAGCTGCACCCTGGCTTCAGGGCTGGCCCCGGCATGGGCCACGTGATGAGCTCGGCTGCCCAGGCTCCCCGAGGCCCTTTTTGTTCTTTTGGGAGGGAGTTAAAATATCTTCTTTTTAATCTTTACAGGAAGGTTCCAGATAAGAGGGGTGTGGGGGGGGGAATAAGGACAAAAAGAAAAGAGTCTGGGGAGGGGAGAGGGGGGCCGGGGCAGAGCAGCAAGAGCAGCATAAATGCACAGAAGGAGGGAAGTGGTGGATCTTTGGGTAGTGACACCACGGCACAGGATTACCGAGACGTCCATCCTCATGGCAGCACCTTGCACGCAGCCTCTCCCAAACTACTTGGCACCACAGCCCCCTTCCCAGAAGACCACACAGCACCTATTCAGGGAAGAGCAGGTCCCCCCCACCTCCTTCAGCACCGTAACTCCCATCAGCGCCGAGCCTCCACCAGCTGTCCCCCCTGCAAAGCCCGTGGGGGAGTCAGCCACCACCCCCGTGGGGGTCCGGAGCATCCTCGGAGGACAAGAGGTTGCAGAAGAGCTTGTGGGACTTGTGGAAAGACAGTCAGGTGCTGCTCACCTGCCAAGCCCAGGGTAACAGCATCGCTTGTCTGGGTAACTGCAGGCAAAGCGTTCTGGTTTAGTCTTTGCTTTCTAAGAATTCAGGGGAGCAACTGCCCCCAGACCACACCTGTGCTCTTTTAAAGGCAACTCCATAAATCTTATGTAGCAAAGAAGGAGTGGAATCAGGACCAGTATTAACACATGATGAGGGGACCAGAAATCACTTTGGGTTTTTTTGAGAAAAATAAAATAAAGCCACCCGGTCAGAATAGGAAGCACCCACTGGGATGGGGTGGAGGGTCCCCTGCCATCGCCCTGCACCACAGCTCCCGAGCAGCAGCCTGAACGGCTCAGGGCCACACATCCCTCGGGAGCCAGGGGCGGGAGGCACGTGGTGGGAGCGCAGGACCCGAGCTCCGCGCCTTCCCCGGGCACCAGGGAAGAGCCAGATCGAGAGTGTTTTCCACTAACCTCCCCTCCTCATTTCTGACAGTGGCCTTTCCCCCCACCCCATCAATCAGCGGGCCCCCCTCCGCTCTTGGATTTACATATCAGGACAAGTTGAGTTAACCCCTTAACACAGCGCAAGGAAGCGGCTCGGGCGGGAGTGCTCCTTCACATGCCTTACACAGCTTCGGGCTTCCCGGGAAGTTTAACAAACTGATCCCATCCCCCTACCCTGCTTACACGCCCCTAACGCCGTGGTCTTCGATGCGCCAGAGCAGTAGGAGTAGGAGGGCTGGGCGGCGGTCCCGGCCCAGACGAGCATGGATCACTGTAGAAGGTAGAGTTTTCTACTAGACCGTACGTAGCGGCCAACGCCGTGCTGCATTCTCCCACTTCCTGCACTTTTGAAACCAAAGGTACCTTTTGCTGAGAGAAATGGGATTTCTTCAGACCGTTTCACCGACGGTGAACGACGTTAGGATGGATTTTTTTCCTTTCTTTTTCTAAAGGAGGATGGTTTTGTTCAACATAACGGATTAAACGCAATAGGATTAATGCAATTATTCTTTTAGCTTTCAAGCTGGTTTGCTATGAAGATGTACTGCTGACAAGAGTGCTTCTACTAATAGGGATTGTTGAGATGGACTTTGCCACGTTCTGTAAGCTGCTAATGGCACAACTGCCCTGTGCTTTGGGGAAGAGCCTGGACCCGGCTGGCACCTGCACGGCACCTTCTGCTGCTTCACAGAGAGGAAACGGGAGCGAGCTGGATGCAAACCAAACAGCAAAGGAGTTACAGGCACCGTATGAGGCGAGGAGAGTTTAGGCCGGTGCGAACAGGCTGAGCCCTCTCCTAGAGCTGTGGGAGCTCCTGGTACCCCAGGGCAGCGCAGGAATATCCCCTCTCTGCTGCAGCCACCCACCAGGGTCCTCCATCCGCGTCGCCAGATGGAGCAGGAGCCTCACATCTCACCCTGTAACCATGTGTGGAAACACATTTGTGTGACGAGCCCATTTCTGCTGCTGCTCCTCACCACTGATCCAGTTCAAGGAGAACACCTCCCAGCCCATTCCCAGCACATACGTTTGGTTTTTAACCAAACGCATGAGGCCAAATTTGACGCAGCCCTTGGGCACAGGGATAATCGCTTCCCAAGCCTATGGCCATCCTTACAACATCGAGTTTGTGCAACTTCTCATCCAAACAACGGTGAAAATGGGGAAAGAAACCACAGCCTCTGCTGTGGAAGAGCCTCTGCCACCAGAGCTGGGCAGCTTCATTCACACCCAGCCCATCAGATCCTCACTGCTTTGAGGACCAACTGCTAGCGGGGACCACGAGACCCTTGGCTACCACGCAACACCTCCGAACCTCGACGAAACTGGCCCGGCATTACTGGAAGCAGGGTGGTCTGTGTCATGTACCTGTATCACGTGCCATTTACATTAAAGCCTGTATGTCTGTCCTGTCATTAACCCCCATTTCACTCTGCAAACCGCCCAGCATCCGTCTGGAAACGTTCCAACCCATAGCTTTGCAGCGTGTGCCTCAGCAAGCAGGGAGGGAAGGAGGTGGCCTCAGCCCAGATGGGCCTGTCCTGGCCCCAAAAAGTCTTGTGAAAATATTTAGGGTCCTGCCACCACGTTACTTGAAGTAACCAGTAAAGGAAGGAGGTGTCTGCAGAGGGCCTGGTGGACAAACAGCTCAGTGCAAGTTACTTGTAGCCTTGTATTAGCTTGGTGTAAAAATTACTCAAAAATTATAAGATACAGTAAAAAATTCAGCATTTCTTTGAAAGTTCCCCCAGAGTTTTGGAGCCCAAAGAAAATTCTAAGTTCAAAATTCATCCTGAGCTTAACATTTTTTACTCCCCTTAATAAAGGTTCAGTAGACGTTTGCGTGTGCAGTTACTGCGTCGTGGGGAGCAAAGCCCTCGCTTGCTCTGACCACCAAAGCCACTGCAGCTCTGACAGGGTGACCCAAGGCCACCCCAAAATGCCTTCCCCCCCAGAAACAGCCAGACAGGCATCGTGGCCACGCTTCTGCCGAGCGAGCGTCCTTTGAGCGCTAGGAGACGTCTGGAGACCCCATGTGAGGAGCGGTGGTGCTGAGGGGTCCTGCCCACCCATCTCTGCCTGTTTAGGTGCTGCTGGTGGTGGTCTCTGCCTGTCCCCAGTGTCACCCTGCAGGAGCTGCTTTGCTTCTCCATCCCCAGTGGTCCCTCTCCGGAGGGGTCAGGGTGGTCACCTCATCTCCTGCTACCCACAGCGTAGCCCCCGGGGTTAGCAGAGGTGCTCAGGAGGCTCCTGTATCAGCCACCCTCTGCTTGAAGGACAGGACCCCTTTAAGGAGGTTCACAGGGGGGATCATCCCAGCCTCTCTGGAGCAGGGCAGTTTCACCTTTTTGTTTCCAGAAGACACCTCTCCTAAAGGGTCCAACAGGGGCCAACACTTAGAAAGAGACAGACCTAAAATCAAGTGGTTCCAGAAGCTGGGGAAAAAGCAGTTTGAGTCCAACTCCCAGCTTGCAAACACTGAGCCTGTTTCTGAGCCAAAACCTCACCCAAGTTCTGGAGGTGGATCCAGACTCTGCCGGCTGCGTCCGAGGCAGGGACACGCCTGCCCCTCCCCGACACACAGCCTTTGGCTCCGCGGAGCCCTGCACGCCTACAGCTGCTGATAGGAACCCCGGGAGTAAAGTGTGGGCTGCGAGAGGACACTCGTGTTTACATCATCTTGAGGCTGCTCCTGTCCTCCCTGAAGTGATGGTGCAGCAAGAGACAGAAAAGCAGCAGGGATACAATGAGTTTTGGTACGAGCCCCAAAATCCTGCTCACAGAAACCTCAACAGTCTGTCTTGTCCAGACACTGGGTGACAACGTCCCCATGACACACACACCCCCCCACACCCCCTCCCCGCCAGCATTGCCTTCTCGCAGGTGACAGACCCCAAGTCCACGTGTTACGGTCACTTCTGACCCGAGACATCACCCCATCGACGAGGAGCAGCAGCTCACGGTGCCATTGGTCTGGGGGAGCGGGACGGGTGTGAGATCAGAGCCGTCCAGCAGCAGCCGGAGCCAGCTCAGCTGGGATGCAGCACCCGCTCCCTTGTGCCACCCGGGGGGCCCTGACCCCTCTCCTCGGGGCACGGGTCCCAGCAGAGCTGCGAGTTCAACCCGTGATGTTGTCACGTCCGTCCTACCAGGCTTAATTGTGTGCTAGCAGCAACTGATTGCAGTTAAGCAATAAACAAACCTGAAAAAATAACCCCAAGCCTACACACACACAAATCCCACATTCTATTTCTTGCACTAAGACCTGTTTTATTAGCGAGAGTAACAAAGCTTCTCTGGTCCTAGCGACCTAACCCACCGCACCCGTAGCCCCCCCGGCCCCGCAGCGCCCATCTCCCCACGTCCTTCGCGAGTGGGCGTCGGGCTTTGGTTGTCACACGTCGTCTAAACCCCGTGTCCCACCCACCCGACAGAGTCTTTCCTTTGCAGTACCGAGTTTTAAATGTTTGTTCCTCCTGCTCACATCAGAAGGAAAGTATTGGACTGGTTTTTTTGTTTGGTTTTTTCCTTTAATTTGTAAATACATCGCCAGCCATCCTCTCTGTAAAACCTCCTGGCTGTTCTAAAGTAGTCTGTGTATTTATTTGCCTTTTTTAATTTTTTTAAAGCAAAACCCCAACACCTTTGTGTTAACCCATGTGTTCCAATGAGAAATGGAGAGATGAAGCTGTAAAATTAACACTTTCCAGCGAGAAGATTTATGGACTAGAGGAAGAAAAAATAAAAGTTCAATATAAGGACTTACAAACCGACTGCATGAGAGATGAAGAGAAGGCCAAAATACTCAGATATCTTTTTTTTTTTTATCACTGTAAAAAGAAAAGACTGGATTTTTTTTTGTATAGAGAACACTAAACATATAATAAAACATTGTTCAAAACTCAAACCAAGCCTGCAATTCATGTCCCTCAGCTCTTGAAAAGGAAACAGGCGGCACCGGGCGAGTACTCACTGAGCCCAGCACCCCCCTCCTGACACCTCCCGGGACCAATCCTGCCCCCTCCTCCCCTCCAGCCTTTCCTGCCCCCGAGGCTCTGAAGTGCTCTTAACAGAGGCTCCCTGGTGCAAAGCCCTGACGAGAAGGGGCTGAAGGAAGTGGGGAAAAGCCAGCAGAGCCTATTTGGCTAATGAAGATGTAATTGCTGTGGCCCTGGCTAATAGGATGAAAGTATCAGTGCTTCCCACTCCAGGGCTGCGGCGGGGGCTTTATCCGCCCCCTCCCCAACCACTTACTTGAATAATAAAAAAAAAAAAACAAACACCTTTTGCCTGGAGTTTGAGCTTCCCAGTGCAGACTGGGGTGGGGGAGGCACCAGCCACCCCCGGTCCCCGCCCCAAGGAAGGAGGAAGAAGGAATTGAACTTGGCCTTGGGTGTAGAAATTCAACCTAGATGAAACCCAGGGACCCCTCCAGCACCTCAAAGCCACCATTTCCCACTGCCCACGGGAACCAGCGGGGCCAAGGTCCCAGCTTCACGAGGGGCTGCGCAGGCGGCTGCTTCCACGGTTCCCACAGGACACGCGGCGGGTTCGTCATCCAGCAGCGAGCGGCAATGACCCATCCTCATCCTCGCGATCGATACGGGGGAGACACGCACGCATTAGCACTCGGCCTTTTTACGGCATGATAATGACACCCACTTCTTCCCTGACCTCTGCCCGCCCCGTGGGGCAACGGGGCTGGATCGATGCCGACAGGCTGCCTTCAATTACCCTCCTCTGAGGCAGCTCCAGACTATTGCCCATTACTGTAGCTAAGAGCCACCCACTGTCACCACCCAGCTGCTCTCGCTGTGGACTCCGTAAGTGTTTGCATGAGGACAAACACCTGAGAGGTCACTGATACCCCTGTCACCTCGGGAAGACCCCCAGGGAGCTGCTGATCACAGAGACACAGAGGAGAGGGGGCAGAGGGCAGGTCCCCACCCCTCTACCAGGAACAGGGCTCATCACTTCTCTTGGGTTTCCCTCCCTCAGTCCTTTCGCTGCGTGACAGGATCCAAGCCTGTTCTTCCTTTCGGAATAGCAAAAGCACCTGCTATCCCAGCTAAGGTCTGTGGCCAGTTTCTCCCAGTATCTCAACCCAAAATGATGGTGGGGAGCAGAGAACGGTGGGGAGCTGAGCAATGGGAAGGGAGATGGGACCTGCAACACATTCCACTCCATCACAGGCACTCTCCTGCCTGCACCCACTTGCTGGAGGAGTCTGGTCTGCTGGAGTTTTGCCAATCAATAGAAATACTAACGCCTTAATTACTCCTCAGTAATTGCAGGCCATTAACTTGTGGACAGCCCCAGCACCCATTGATCCCCTTACATGGTTAAGAGGTCTGGGCTGGAGCTGGGAGGGGTGGAGAGTGCAAGGTGGTCCCTGCCATGCTCCCAAATCCTCCACTTCCCAGTCTCAGCAGCAGCACTTTCCCCAAAACCTCAGTGCCCGCAGGGTGTCTCTGAGGAGGTCCTGGAGCCTCCCTGTCACACCTCATGGCATCAGCCCCCAGCAGTGGAAAAAAAACCAGCAAAGATCTCGTGGCTGCAGATACTCACTGGCAAGGGCCGCGTGCGCAGCATCGTGGGGGGCACAGTTCCGGTCTGCAGAGAGCTGCCAACATGAGCAAGCCCAGCCCTAAGCCCCTCGGACCATAACGACAACCAAAGACGACTCTGGGACACCCAAAACCACAAAGCTGACCCCCAGCCGGGACCAAAGGAGAACCGGGCAGCACGCAGAGCTCGGTCACGCACCGCAAACCCCACTGCGAGGAAACCCCGTCCTCCCCGCACAGCGCCCGTCGGGTACCACCTACGCCAGCGAGCTCAGCTCCATGGAGCTTCCCAAAACTGTGCCATAAAGCAACCTCCCCGGCACGCACGTAAGCCTCCTTCTGCGTGGAGAGATGCAGGTGGGTATAGATATATAGGCTCCGAGTGTGCACATACAGAAACACGCTGCACAGAGGTGGGTGTCCCTGCTGAGACACACCCCCCACTCCCCCCAGCTGGGGTTAATCCCTTTCCTGCTTCCACCCCACACACATGGCCTTCGACACCCCCGTCCCTCCTCCCCCGGATCCCCCCTTCCAAGTCGTACACCTGCTCCAGCCCCAGGGACCGGGCGAGCGGGCGGCGATCGCTGGTTTCTGCTGGGGACTGGTGGGAGCAGCAGCCAGGGAGGCTGAGGAAGGACATGAATTATGCATGATGCTGCAAGTCGCTCTGCCTCCCTGACTGGTCCTTGGACTGTGGCAAGTGAGGTAAAGGCAGAGAGGGGTGGAAAAAAAAAATAATTAAAAAAATCCCCTCTCCAGGGAGCGGGGTGGTGGTTGGCAGCGAGCGAGGGAGCGCGCACGCAAGGAGGGAGGAGAGGGAGGAGCACATCCTAATGCAGAGATGCTGCAGTGGCTTTGGGCACACACATCCACACTCGGGCAGGCACCAGCCGAGCTCTGCCTCTCAGCCAAGCCTCCGGCACCGGCGGGGCCCCGCGGGCCCCCGGCTCATGCCCACGCAGCCATCCCGCACAAGGTAAGCGCCTTCTCCCTCCTTCCTCCGGCCGAGAGGGAGGAAAGAGGCTCCGGGTTTCAGGGCACCATTCCCCATCGGAGACAACTTGCAGGCGCGCTCCGGCGAGAGAGAACCTGCCAGACCCCGCTCGGCTCCGGCGGGGATGGGGAGGGGAGAGCGGGGGCTTGGTGCGGGTGATGCAGGATCTGCCTGCGCTGGAGAGGAGCCGGGGGCGGACGGGAGAGGAAGGGGGGGACACGGCTCTGTCACTTGTGGCAGGGGCCGAGGGGCCGATGCGGCTGTCGGCGGAAATGTCTCTTACGGAATGAGTCCGGGAATATTTTGATTATTTTTTTATTTATTGCCGTTATGCTTTGGCTGGTGCATTCTGGTTGGGGGCACTTGGAGACCCCGCTGGTAGGATCGGGCGCCTGGGAGGGGCAGAGGGGCTCGCAGAGCTTGTGCTGCACAAAACTACTTCAGCAGCTCCAGCACGGGGCTGGCAGAGCCCAGAGCAGCTCAAAGACCCGAGTTCCCTCTCCAGGGAGGGAGGACAAGGAAGACCGAGGCGTTCCCAGTCCCCTCCCTACATGCTCCCCGTGAGGGCAGATGCTGGGTGAAGGGTGGAGATGGGGCTGGGGGGTATTTCTGTGTCTGAGCCTGATCGGGGTTCTGCAGCACCTCAGGGAAGCTCAGGGCAGCAGGGAGCCTGAGTGGCTCAGTGCAAAGTCAGGTACAGGAACGTGCCCACCTCAGGCCTGCTCCACGGGGCAGGCAGGGCACGGCTTTGCTCTTCCTCACTCGCAGCAGGACGGATGCTCAGATCCGTCAGGGAAGCAGCCGGTGGCAGGGCAGGCTGGGGCGTGCTTCACGGGGCTCCAATCCCATGTCTTAACTTCCTGAGCTCCCTCTTCCCTTCACGTCTTACCCACACTGACCCACTGACTCTCCCAGACTTGCACCACTCCTACGAGCCTCAGCATTCTTTTTCTGGCTGGACTGGGGAGTATTCATCAGAGATTGTCATCTCTCAAAGGAAACACTAGTTGCTTTGAGGGATGGGAGGCAGCAGCCTCTCCCTTGGAGAGCTGGGAGCAACCCCAGCCCAAGGATTTAGTGCCAGATGCCCAAGAACAGCTTTTACTCCTCCTAGGCCACCTCCAGGCATGTCCACAACAAGCTCTGAGGGTAAACAGCTGAAGCACAGGCTCTTCCATGAGATTTAGGAGCAGGTTTGCACCCACACATGAACCTCTCAAGGGTGTTTATTTGGTACTGAGCACACCCAACAGCAACACCACCGACCTTGGAAGCCGCTTGCTTTGCTAACCCAGGAAAGCAGCAGGTCCCAAACTTTCTAGAGATACCTGTGCTTTCCAGGGGTAGATTAGAATCTCCCAAGACTAAAGAAAACAGCAAACAGGAGGGTCATATTCAGCCCAGACTGAGAAAAAGGGCTGCCAATCCTCTTTCCCATCACCTGCTCAGTTACTATCAAACAGAACCACCACGACTTTTGTTGCTCCAAATATCTGCAGAGAATTTAATGGCCTGGGTTATTTCCTCTGCTGATTTCCCACAAGCAAATGATAGAAGGCAGAACACCCCACAGTGTCTTTAGGGAGGTATTTTCCCCACAGTGCACAGAGGGTCTGGCCCATGGAGCTGGGAGTCCACGTGGAAACCGAGCTCACAGTGCTGCGTAGATGTTCAGAGTCCAAATCACCCAGGAAAAGCCTTCGACTCTGATGAGAGGCAGACATTTCCCAGTGCCCCCTCCCTTCAGCAATCCCCCAACATCTCCCGTGGCACTTTGTCCCCTCACAACAGCCACCCCAGCACCCCAGTCTTTGAGAGTTTTCCTCGAAGGCGCTGGGCACGAAGCAAACCCACGCAGTCACCTGGAAGACATCGCACCCCGAGGGAGCCTCCTGACAGCTCCTGGCTGAGAGGTGCAGGGCTCCCCGCTCAGCAGGGCAGAGCTGCAGGAGCCCACGAGCCCCAGGCTCAGCAGCCAAAGGGCTGACTCCCAGCTTCAGCCAGCCCAAAGCTTCTGCTCAAACCAGGGATGGGTTTTGCTGTCTCCGAGAGGTTGGTTTAACACAGCCTGTAGTTACCCTACACGCCTCTCTCCTTCCCACGGCAATCCTAAAGCACTATCAGCTCTTTTTCCAGGGAAGAGGAACCACAGATGCCCAGAGTGGGCTGAGGGCACCCCTGCAAGCCCAGGGCTCTGCAGCAATGGGACCACATCACCTCACACCCACCCCCCACCCCCTCGGACCAGGTTACCTCAGAGGCTTCCTTAGAGTCCTTTAAGAGTCAAAAAACCATGGACAAAAGTGAAGAAATGATTAAAACTTGCTGTGAGGGGCTGTATCAGGCTTTTTCTAGGTAGCTTTCTGTCTTTTCCTCACACTAAATGTCTTCGGGTTCTTGTGGAGCTGTAGAGAAGGAACAGGTCTCAGCAGACAAGGAAACAAAGCCCGCTCTCCAGCTACCCAAAAGCTCTTTCCTTAAACCCAGAATGTTTTCTTCCCCATAAAACTCTTGGTCTCATTGCCACAACACAGCGGTAAGGTCCAGGATCTTACCAGAGGGATGCTCACCATGACAGAGCCATCCCAAGACCTCAGACAGCACAAGAGGTATTCCCACCCCCAGCCAGCTGTGCAATACTGAACCCAGCCCCTCACAGCAGCCCAGGTCCTAAATTACTGCACGGATTATTTATTGTACAGCCTGCAGAGCTGCCCGTCTCCGAGAGCCATAAGCTAGGGAGCCTGTGCTGGGGGAAGGGAGAGGGATGTATGTTTTGTGCTGGTTTTGGCTTGGTTTTATGAGGAGCAGCTTGGCACTATTTGGAGACTGAGTACTAAAAAGCACTTTAACAAAGACAGGGGTGAAGGTCGGACACGGGGATGATGCCTTCCAAGGAGTAAAATAAAAACGACACCATTGCAGGGGATACGTGAACCTCCTCGCAGGACAGAGAGGATTTTAGTTCTGCTTCACCAAGGTCCCCTCTGCCTGGGGACACTGCATCCCCCCGGCATCCCAGTGCCCATCACCCCCCCACAAGCACCATGGGGGGCAAGGTGAGGGCTGAGGAGCTCTGTAGGGCTGGGGCAGACACCCAGTGCCATGCACAGACCCCCCCCAACGCCGGGAAGGCTTTTGCTGCTGGCGTGACCTTACCCAGCAACACAAACAGGGCAGTCAGCACCAGTGCCGCTGTGACGGGCTGGCAGCTGTTAGGGCTTCCCCATAAAACACACCACTTGCCCAGGGCTGCATTAGCCAGAAGGTTTCCCAAGCTCCACACTTGTTTTTCCTTGCTCCAGTCTTTCCCTGGGACCAGCTCCTGCCAAGTCATTTACTGGGGAAGGGAGGGGATGGAGCCAGGCTCCGTCACAGGTACAGAGCTATTTATACCGGTGCTACATCAAAGAGTTCCTGCTGCTGATGCCACAGTAGAACTATTAGCAGCAAGTGGGTGGGTTTGGGAGGCTGGCAGAGCTGTGGAGTTCTCAGAGTTTCAGCAGAGCTGGGGGGAGAGGATGGCAGCACGTGCAGCCAGACCCCAACTCCTGTCCCTTCCACCCGCATCCTGCCGGTCTCATCAGCCCCAGATTAATAACCTGCATTCCCAAGGCAAAGGGGTGGCAGGGTTGTGCTTGGCTATGCCTACAACACAGCGAGCTTGCAGGGGACTCTGCAACAAGCGCCCAATATTTGGAACTTTAACAACTGCAATCAGGGCGTTAACGAGGATTTCAGGCAGACATCATCTCTCTAACACCCATGTGCTAAACCGGAGTCGCTTGTGGCCTTGTTTTCAAAGACTTTAAGCATCCTTCCAGCTGCTATTGACTCAGGCTATCGATTGAAATACAAGTCTTGAGGGAGAGCTTAGGAGCTGCTTGCTGGCAGCCTGGGTCGAACATCACACCCGTGCCCAGCCTGTGAAGCAGCTTGTGGGGAAATCCCCTCCTGAGCAAATCTTCCTCCAGCCCCTCAGCCTCTGGGGTCAGAAGCTGTCATGGGAAGGTCTCCTGGCTGTTTCTCTTGGTCTCCTTTGCTTTCCAACGCTCTGTGCTGGTCCCTGCAGCATTTCCTCGGGGCTGAGTGGCTGCTGCAGCCATCCCAGCAGGGCTGCCTGTGGACTCCAAGGTCTCACCCAGAGGTGACAGGAGCCCAGTCGGGCTGTGGGGAAGCCTCCAGGTGCCACCGAGCACTTCAGCTCCACAGCCCTGGGGTTTTACCGAGGGCTTATTGCAGCAGAGCTGAGGATTGCACAGCTCAGGGTGGATTCTCACCACCTCGGGGCACTAAGGCGATTACAGACAGAGATGGGATCTGGCTGGTTCAGGACAAAAAAACCCCAACCAAACAAAAAAAAACCACTAACTGCTAAGTTCAGATCTAAAATTCAAACTGCTCAACAGAACAGAAGAGCTGTTAAAGCCCACTCATAACTTCACCTGGTTTATTACAATTAGAATTTACCACTGCAGAGAACTCCAGTCCCAACCCATCACACCCTAGCGCTGCGCACACCCCCGGCCCGTACGCAGATCCTGGCTTTGTCTCCAGCACAAAGAGGCACCGAGCTGGGCACAAGGACGGGGGTTTGTCTGTCTGGGGGCGGAACCAAAAGAAAACTCCCACTGAGACCCTCTTACAACAAGGTGCCGTGACCCGCGATGTACATCAATGCGCCCAACAATTATTCAGAGAAAGCACTTAAAAGACACAGGGAAAAAAAACCAGAGTGCTTGAAGATGATGCCTTAGTGCAGCTGTCCTGCTGGGATCGCATCAGAGACCCCACCTGCTCCTGGACCAGGAGGGCCTGAGAAGCCTGGTTTGTCCCCAGCTGAAGCTCAACCTCTCCCCACCATCAGCAGGAGCTGCTCTTTGGCACCGGGACCACCTCATCCGGGACGTGCCGTGCACTTGTCCCCAGAACACCCAGTATAAGCCACCTGGAGAAGCACAGCCGAGGAGCAGCAGCTCTTCTTCCAGCAAAAGGCTCCAGTTCCCAGCACTTGGCTCAAACAGGGTCCATCTAACATTAAAAAAGTGATGCAAAAGGCACAAGCGTGGCAGCCTCAGTCCCCCGCTGGCAGCACAGGGCTCTCCCCAGTCACACCAGTGATGTATTTACTGAAGAAGAGCTTTCCATATCCCATGGGCAGGGCTTTCCCTCCCCTCCCAGAGTTTTTTCCTCTCACCTTTTCCAGAATATTGGACAATCTGGGCTGCCCCCTCTCACTGCAACCCCCACACACACACACTACTCTCAGCTGCTCCCCTCCCTTCTTCTGCCTTGGAAGGAAAGAGCTGGAGCCACTGATCAAATATAGATCCTTATCAAGCCAGTTCCATTACAATTAAATGAATCAGGGGTGGATAAGACAGCAGGGCAGCCAAGGGGCTGGGCAAGAACCCCCATCCCAGCACATCCCAGTTGGTCTCACAGCCCTGGGGAAAGGGGTGCCCAGAGGGGTGGTGGCTGCCCCAGCCCTGACACCATCCTAGGGGAGGTTGGCCGGGGCTCTGAGCACCCTGCTCTGGTTGCAGATGGCCCTGCTCCCTGCAGGGGGG
>JANIJG010007091.1:89069-106451 GCA_024611175.1 Megaceryle torquata
CCTGCTCTGGTTGCAGATGGCCCTGCTCCCTGCAGGGGGGTTGGACCAGATGAGCTTGAAAGGTCCCTTCCCACCCAGACCAGTTTGGGATTCTCCATCCATTTCACACACCAAATCCCACAGCCTGCTGCACTCTCTGAAAAAAATAACAAGGGCCCAAGTACAGACCTCGGGCCCCAGCTCTACAAGGTCTGCTCTGCACCGAGAGCAGGAACAGCATCGCTCCAGATGCTCCGTGTCAAAGGGAGAAGCCCATCAGTTTCCATGGATATGGTGATTCAGAATTGCTCCAGATGTAATTGGTTTGCAGTGCGCTGAGAGGAGACCTGCAGCATCCTGCCCAGCCCTGCCAGGCAGGGCCACAGCGCTGAGAGCAGCAGAACCAGAGCCAGATCCAAACCAAACCCAACCCCACCCCAAATAAAAACCCCCTTCCTAAGGGTGCCCCAGCAAACTCAACCATCCTCTCTTCCAGCAGCAGGCACAGCCCATTTGCACTGTCCCTGGGTTGGTGTTTTGGTGCTGGACAGTACTTCTAAAGGGACAATCTATTTCAGCCCACAGCTCCCAGAGGCAGGCAGGATGCTGGAGGCTCTTACTAGGGAAGGGACAGGGACACAGAAGCCATGCTGGGGGTTGTGACCACAGCAGAGCTGGGTGAGGACACCCCAAACTGGCAGCAGTCACCAAGCTCGCAACATAAGAGCGCAAAGACCAGACAGAGAACCAGAGCAAAGGCACGGTGCCAGCAGCCAGTCATGCCAGCCCCCAGGGAGCTCAGACCACCCTTCCCAGGCACCCCAAGGGAGAAACCCCTGCACCCAGCCCCTCCTGGCAGGGTCCTACCCCACTACAACTCCCCACCAGCCTCCTCAGGGTGCTTGAGCACCCCCAAATTAAACCTTTGCCTCCCTTCTTTCCCCACTTACCTCCTTCCGCTTCACTCCCTCTCTTCGTCTCTGCCCTGAGCTGGGAAGGCAGAGCCCTGCTGGCTGCAATTACACTAACGAGGGCTGATGAAACTGGTCCCACCTGGGGCACGGGGCCAGGGTGGGGACTTCGGGTCAGTCTGGCTGGGGAAATCCCCCTCCTTGCTGCCTCTGCTCCTGTACCCTAAGGGCTCAGACCCTTTGCCATGGATTGTCCCCCATGTCCCCAAGCTGGGCTGTTGAACACCCCAGCCATGGCACCACAAGTCCCTGTCCTGCTGCCTGCATGGCCCAGGTGCAAAAGCAGCAGCCAGGGCAGGCAGGCAGGCAGACAGACAGACAGACAGACAGACTGCCTAAAAGCCTCTGAGCTCCCATCCAGAGGTGCCCCTTGACCCAGCACTGCAGCACAGCCCCGCTCAGGTGGGACCTGCTGTGCTGGGCGCTGCAGCACACAGCGTGTCCCCCGCTTCGTGCCAGCGCCTCAGCCCCTCACGGAGGAACCAGCAGCCATGGGCAGCAGAGCCCCGGCTGCGGGCGGCATCGCAATGGCCTGGCAGGGAGCTGCCGGCAGGAAAGGTGGCCCTGGCTGTGAGCACCATCTGCTCCTGCAGCCCTGGGCTGGAAGCTCTGAGCATCCTGAACAGCCTCGGCTCCTCCTGTGCAAGCACAGCTTGGGGGAGAGCTCTCCGTTCAGGTTTGGGCCACTCACCCCATGAAAGATGTGGAGGGGCTGGAGAGTGGCCAGAGAAGGGCAAGGGAGCTGGGGAAGGGGCTGGAGCACAAGGGTGGTGAGAGCAGCTGAGGGACCTGGGCTTGTTGAGCCTGGAGAGGAGGCGGCTGAGGGGAGACCTTCTGGCTCTGACAGCTCCTGACAGGAGGCTGGAGCCAGGGGGGGTCGGGCTCTGCTCCCAAGGAACAAGAGACAGGACAAGCAGAACTGGCCTCAAGGTGCCCCAAGGGAGGTTTAGCTGGATATTAGGAACAATTTCTTCCCCAAAAAGATTGGTCCTCACTTGGACCCTGGAGACCTCACTGCTTTGGATGGATTTTGGGTGGCCCAGGATTTCTGCAGCTGCAGCTCCCGCAGGTCCTGGAGCCACCAGCAGATCGGAACCCCAAAAGAGCTCAGGAAAGGCTGAATCCAGAGTTTGCACCTAAATCAACCTCTCCTGAGGACAAGCAGTTTTACGAGAGGACAGATACGTTACAATAAACCCATTTGCAACTCACTGAAACAGGCTGTTCTGGAGACAAAATGTACCTAACCTTGAAAAGGTTTTACAAGCCAAAATCCAGCAAAGATCAAAAGCGTGCCCTCTCCAGCCTTAGGGATGATCCTCAATAAGAAGGACACTCAGAGCACAGGACAAATTCCTGCATCACCCACCCTGAGGAGCAATCCCTCCCTGGGGAATGCCGCAGCAGAAGGAGCTGCCCCACTTAGACACAAATGCTCATCTCATCACCTAACCACAGGAGATTGAGTTACGCTCATCTATCCTGGTAATAGAGAGCACTCTGCCTGTGCTGGCCTCTTGTCGAAGCCCATCTCCTCCTAAAAGCCATCTCTACCCCCCTCCTCCCATGCCCAGAGTCCTGCTGGAGTCGCCTCCTCCAAAGGATGCTGCTCCACGGCCAGAACTGGAGCTGCAGGCGCTGGACCAGGAGGCAGCTCTTCTCCCAGAGGCTCGGGAGGACTCAGACTCTCTCTGTAGCTCTTTGCCTCTGCCACCATGATAATGGATCGCTCCCGGGCCCCCGGGCCTCCAGAGGAAAGGGCTAATGTGGGTGTTTTTGAGTGTGTCCATGCCTCCCTCCCTACTGGAAGTATTAATGACAGCATCCATTAGCAGGGATGACAGATCCCCTTTCAGTACAACAGAAGGCTCTCGAGTGATTGTCAAAATTCCCTATGAAGAGAGGAAAGAACAGGTCCCCGTGGTCCCCCTTCTAATTAAGGAGGGAGAGCGGATCTAAATATCAGATACAAAGCGCACGCCCACGCTTCGGAGTTCAGAGTCAGATGCAGGATCCACAGCTCAGGGTCATGGCTTTAAGGTGTCCCCGGGGCCCCAGCTCAGCCCCAGGTGCGATCTGGCAGCGTCAGGCCCTCGGGCACCATTTGATCGGGCCCTCAGGCGCTGAGGCAATCAGGAGCACGCACAGCGGTATCCGAGAGGATTATTTCATCCAGGCTCTAATTGCGGACAAATACAGTGTCAGCACTTGTAGAAATTACTCTTTTCTTCTCTCACGAGTTCATTTGATCTGGACCATACCTGGAGCTCTCCCCAGTGATCACATTCATCATTTTTCACAAAGGAATCAAAGCACGAGCTGGGGTGAGGCTGGACTCCAAACAGCGAACCAGCAGCATCTCCCCTGGCCCCCCGCAGCCCACAGAGCAGCGGCAGCACCTCTGGAAAGGGCCCTGAGCGTTTCAGGAGCAAATACAGGTCTGTGTGCATGAGAGGGATGCTGGAGACACAGAGGGACGGACACAAGGAAGCGAGAAGGGAAAATGATGTGACAACAGGGAGCAGAGCAGATGGGAGGTCGGGGCGGAAAGAGGGAAGCTGCAGATCCAGAGCCCGCAGCAAAATTGGCGATCAAAACTGTAGTTTAAATCATAAATAATGAATCAACAACTAATTAAATAATTCAAATCAACTTAATTTTTACAAGATACCAGCTTTGCTTGGCTGCAGGGAAGGAAGCCGAGGGGGGACGCTGGTAGAAGTATTCCCAAAGAAGGACATGGCAGCTCACCCTCCTCCCCCTCCTGACCAGATCTCAGCTCAGCCCTGGGGACCAGTGCTTGTTTAGGCCAAAGCACCCAGGAGAAGCAGGATGCAATTTGCTCAAGCGCAGCATCTCCCTTTCATACATCAGAAAGTGGAAAGTGCTGATAAAAGCAGGAAGGTGGCAGAGGGGTAGGAGCAGCCCGGAGGAGCCTCCACCCCCCAGCAGGGCAGACGGCCAACACCGCCCCCCCCAACCTCCTCCTGCTGCCTCCTCCTTATTAAAAACATCAAAATCCATCTTTCCCACACTCTCCCCTACGTGTTTTAAAGGTGAGAGATAAAATGAATGGAAGAGAGCAAAGCAGGGGTTGGGTGGCACCTTCGCAGGCAGCTCCTGGAACAACTGAGCCTCTGAAAACAGGGCTGGCAGCGGCAGAGCAAGATGCTCCTACTTTCATTTGCTGCCGTTGGGTGTAGGAACAGCCCCAGGGCTCGCTGCCTTCCACAAACCCTGGGCACTGGAACACGCTGGTGAAGAAACCAAACGACAGAGACTTGGAAAAGTCAACTCGTTAATTAGCGCGGCACTGGCATCGCCTGCGAGCCCACAGCTCAGCGCTGCCTGCAAAACAGATCGAGCTAAAAGCTGGTCCTTGTCCCGAAGCGCTTACGATGCGAGCACAGGGCACATGAGAGCGAAGCAGGCGGAGGGTGAAGGCAGGGGAACAATGAGGCAGTGTTAACTGAAAGGCCGTGGGTTCGGGACACCATTTGGGGCATGATTCTCGTTGACATCAAGTGATTTCATGTGACTGAGTCACTTCAGGGCTGCTGGAACAAGCAGCGTGGAGCAGCTTTCATGTTGATGTGTCTCGAGCCCTTCTTCTCTTTGTCCCCAAATCGCCTCCCTGCAGCCCGGCTCGGTCCTCTCCTGGGCACTGCCCTTTATGGCAGGGTCCCTCCTGCCCCGGCCGCGCGGCACAGTTAAGCACCAGCCTTATTTAGGAGCCTGTTACATAAAAACTATTGAACCAGGGCATGAGGTAGATAAGGGCTGGGCTCTGAGGCTGGGCTCCAGCCCTTTGACCCAAGCAAGATAAAAATCCTGGAGGCTCTGGGGCGGGGTCTCCTCCCTTGCAAGCTTTGGTAGCAAAATCATAGAATCTCAGAATCAGTTTGATTGCAAAAGACCTTTCAGCTCATCGAGTCCAATCGTTCCCCCAGCACTGCCAGGACACGACTAAACCAAGTCCCTCAGCACCACAGCTCCACAGCTTTGGGGTGGAAAACACCGACCAGGTGGCTTTTCCCCCCAGGCAGGAGACCTGGAGGCGGGACGTGAAGCAAACCCGGGACTATCGCTGTTTGTCCAGGAGCGTTTCAAGAGCTGCTCTTAACGAGCAGGTCGGGGCTGGGGGGCACTCTATTATATCTTTAACGCAGCAACGCACAGGAGGCTGCGTCCCGTGGGATGCAAAAGCTAATCCCTGCTCGGAGGAGCTCCGAGTCAGCGCTGCCGGCTCGGGCGGACAGATGGGCAGGGAGAGGAGGAGAAGCAGCACCAGCTGGAGCAGGGGGATAAGTGGCACTCGCAGCCCACGAGCAGCCCGGCTCTTGGCAGCGCCTTCAGCCGCAGCCCCCCCGGGGTGTGCGTTTGGGAGGGTCCCAGGGAACGCGAGACTCCGCCGGGCCGTGCGGCTTCTCGTGGTGTCACTTCAAAAGAGTTCGTTAACAAAGCGGGGAAAAAAACCCCAGCCTGACATCCCTGCCAGAGTTCAAAGTAAAGAGGTGTGTGTGCTGAAGCTGGTCCCACGGTGGGTTTAGCCAGGAGGGCACAGGGACCAGGCTTTGCACAAACAGCTCGGGGTTTGTTTGGTTTCTTCTCTCTTTGAGAGATTTTGGAAGACAGGAGGCAACTGGAAATCACCGCTCCACCTACTAGTGTGTCTCAGGGCATCAGAAGTGCCTCGGTGCTCGGTTCTCTCCTGATTAACTATTCAAATGCATTAAACTTGGAAGAAAAGCAGGAAATGACCCAGGTCCGTGCAGCTGCTTTGTGCCTCTCGCTCTCCACACTGCACAGATGCTCTGCACGGTGATGAGCTGGGTCCCCCCCAGCCTCCCCAGAACAAGACACTCGGGGCTGCCATGGCACCCAGAACAGTTTCAATTAAAGATGTCTTTTTCATAAAGTAACAGGAACAAATTACAAATTATTTCTTCTTCCTCCCACTCTACCAATATCCTGTCTGCTTCTGGCTTTGTGTTTTTTAATAAAAAACACTAGGAAGGAAGCATTATTTTTGGTCAGAAGAGGAGATAGTCAGGGAGGAGGAACAATTTGCCAACCAGATCTGTCACACCAGAAAGAAAAAGAGCTCCTTCAACCCCCGCCGTGTTTCTCACTCATCTCAGCTGGATGTTTTGCTCTCACCCTGGGCCCGTGGCCAGCGGGGACATGCAGCTGGACACCGGACCCTCAAGCAGAGGCTCAGGGATGCTGCAGATAACTCCTCTCTCTGTCTCTTGCAGGGAGGCTGTCCCCACACACCCGCAGAGGCTGTGACCCGGCCGGAGGCGCAGGATGGGAGGCACCGCTGGATTTGTCGGCAGGTCCCTGACTGTCGTCACCGTCCTGGGTAAGCAGCCCCCTCTTCTCCGCAGCTCTCCGGGCAGAGCTGGCAGAGGTGCCAAGAGGTCATGTCACCCAGGGCTGTGCCCACCCTCCCTTTGTACTGCTCAAGAAATGGGACAGGAAGGGTTGACACACAAGTCTCCCCCTTTCTAAACTCGAGTTTAGATGACAAGCAGGAGATGGAGATCCTCAGGCAGAGCCTTGGCAGGACCAGGGCCCCTCTGCAGCCTCGTCACAGGGGGGAATTTCCTCCCGCCAGCTGGACTCGCTCATGGCAAAGCCGCTTGGCCTCTTGGTTCTTCTAGAGATGCCTTTTTGGTCATACCCTGACTGCAAAGATTCCCCCATTCACCCGGGGCTGTTTCTGGCTCTCAGGGAGTCTCAGGCTGCACTCTGAAGGTCCCTTTTCAGCAGGGAGATATTTCACTTCAGACAACTGAGGCTTAGACGATGCCTTCAAGCTAATTCATCATCCCAGGCAGAGACTGCTCGCCTGTCCTTATAAATATCTAATTACCTTTTAATGTTCTCTGGATCCCCGAGGAGGCAGAGGGAAGGGTGGCTGCCCTAGATTGGGAGGCAATTAGCCTGTTTGGAAATTGGTCTGACCCAAATCTGGTAGAGGCAGCAAGATGGAGTTGAGCTCTCCCATTAACCAGCTGAGTTCGTGCAACTTGTTCCCCATCCAAGCTGAGCCCACAAACAGTGGCTCCCTGGAAAGCCTGGGAGGGTTACTTTCCCTTGACCTTTGGCTAACGGTGCCGTGGATCTCAGGAACCAGCTGGGACAGAGAGAAATCCTCACTGGGAACACAAGCGAGGGACTAGGGACAAAATAATGCCAGCTATGGATGAGGGTCAAGGAAACACTCCAGGCTGGGTGAAGATCCAAAGCCTCCAGGTCTGGGCTATCAGCTCCAGAAGCTGGGTTGGCAATTTCACCCTCTCTTGGCCGTATCGCCCAAATGTTATGTAATGGTTTCAAGCTTGAAGTGCACAGGGACAACTCTCTAAAGAACAAGGCTGTCAGGAAAGTCCAAAAATCTCTCTGGCCTTTCTTCACTCAGTAAAATCCATGGAAAATCTTGAAATCTAAGGCTAGCCAAAGCCCCGTCCCTTTGTTCCACAGAACGCTTCTCGTTAAAAATAACCCTCTGTTCCTCAGAGAGCTGCTCTTTAAAAACAAGCACTTTGATTCTGGGTGCCTGTGCGCGTTCAGATTGCCTCTAAAACCAACTAATGGCCCAGCTCCCCCACGTGCCAAGGCTTCAGGCTGTGGTCAGTGCTCCAGAGCTGTGGCTCTGCTGCCTGTGCCCAATAAAAGGATTGCTGCTGATGTCCTCAGAAACTGGAATACATCTTGGAAAACATTCAGCTGAGACACTTCTCATTTCCTGGCCTCCAAAGCTAGCACAGGGCTCAGCACAAAGGGAACATGCCCAGCCTCCCAACACCTGGGCTTGCCAGCTCTGATTTTCAGCATATTCCAAATACTAATAACACAAAACCACCCTGCCAGAAATGGGCCAGCACCACTGCACAAGGGAGGCACTGGCAGCCCCCTCCCTGTAGCAGCAGAAGAGGTAAGGTTGAGGTTTTGTCTATTCCAGCAGTAAGTGGTATAACACTGGGGATTTTCTTCTATGCACTACACATATATATGTCCATAGGGACCAGCACTGCTATGTCCTCAGTGGGTAATTCACGGGACTGTATCTGTCTCTCCCAGGTGGTATCACGAGTCACTCTTGGATTGCTGCGTGAAACCTTCAAAGCAATTCTGCTGCTGGTTTTCCAGTTCTTAACTTTCAGATGTTCCACTCTCACCTACTCCTGTTTATTTGGGTGTTAATATTTATTTTTCCTAACAGTGAATGTTGTCCTAGAGAGGCACAGCAGCATATGCACCATAACTTCTGCTCCCCTAGCTGGGTTTGAACACAGAACGCAGGGCACGGCCAGTTCTGAGCAGGTCACTCTGCTGCTTGCAAATCTGGCTTGCAGGCTGGAAGACCTTTATTGTGTGTTCACCTTCTCCCCACTATCCAAGTGACAGAGCCCAAGGAAATGTTCTGGTAACACTGAAAATGAGAGGTCTGGGGTGACAGAAGCAGCCCCGATGATCTGTCTCAGAGGGGCTGAGACCAACCCTTCTGCTCTGCTCTCAGTTCTTAGCTCTAACCGCACCCTGCCTTGTAACTGTTTCATTATCACTTTAATCTAACCATTGTTTTGCTGAATGAGATCCAGGCATTTCACCCCCAACACCAACCAGACACCTTGGAACTGCAGATAAAAACTCATCCGAACTTCTGGCATTGATCACACTTGAGAAAATCAATGCCTGGCAGTTTTAGTCCATAACCTTGGCAGAGAAAAAGGAACAGCAGCGGACAGCAATGGGGTGCAGACTCTGGGTGGCATCAGAAGATGCCAGATAATTAGTGCAATTTGCCTTGATTGGGAAAGGGCATCCTGAGAAAAGGCATGTGAGTGCTAGCAATATATGTTAAATAAATAGAGACTCTTCACCGTACGCTACTTATTAACCTTGGAATGTAAACCTGTTAAACCTTAATCCATTCACTACCATCTACCCGAGCAAAATTAATACACTGTTTTCTTATTAATTCTCCATTAACTCATGATTATTTTACCTACTGGTCAGCAGAGTTTTTTCCAGCTGAGACTTGCTCAGCACAGCCACTGCTCACCCAACAGAGAGAAGATTCCAGCTTACACAGGCTTCTCCTTTGTGAATACAGCTCTTCTAGGAGGAAAACGGCACCTACACTGATTTGGAGAGAATGCAGCCCTCGAAATGCCACATTTCTCTCCTTCCCAAGTACCAGACACAGGCCCTGGTCCCTCTCCACTGTGGCACCATCAGGTCCCTGCCACATGCAGCTCCCTACCCGGCACATCCCGGCTGCCGGGTAATTGGCCGGTGCTCGGACAGAAGGAGCAGCCGGCAGCTGCTCCGAACCCGCTGAGCCAATTAGCGCAGCCCCTCTCCCGTCCCCCCCTCAGCTCTGCATGCAAGAGCAGCCGGAACACGAGAGGAACCCCAGGAGCTACAGGTAAAGGGCTGCTTCCCCCGAGCCCAGCAGAGCTGAGCCGGCCGTTCCCTGCTGGAACTTAGTCTTGCATAAAACATCACACTGACTGGAGTCGCTTAATTTAACCAGTGACCATGCTGAGTACTGGAGGGAAGGAGACAGATTGGTGGTTGGCATGGCACTTTTAAGACAGTTATTAATTTATTTACAAAGCATGGAAGGATCCTGGGGCTGGTTGAGCATCCCTCAGCTTATCGCTGCAGAGGCAGAGGGGACTGTGCTGGGAGCACGGGCGGCTGGAGCCAGGGGGGGTCGGGCTCTGCTCCCAAGGAACAAGAGACAGGATAAGATGAATTGGCCTCAGGTTGCACCAGGGGAGGTTTACATTGAACATGAGGAAAAAATTCTTCCCCCAGAGGGTTGTCCAGGCCTGGCCCAGGGCAGGGGTGGAGTCCCCGTGATCCCCAGAGGGGTTTCCAAGCCCCCCGTGGAGCTGTGGTGCTGAGGGCCAGGGGTCAGTGGTGCCCTGGCAGTGCTGGGGGGTGGTTGGACTCAATGAGCTTCAAGGTCTCTGCCAACCAGAAGGATTCTCTGATTCTATCATTCTATGAAGGCGGTCTGCTCACACTTGCCATTTATCTGAGACACAGAGTCACTCACTGCAGACAGTGAAACATCATCACCATGCCAAAGGGTGGCCCAGACACAGCACAGGAGAAGGCAGGAAGGTTCCCATGTTCCTCCTGTGCCTGAGTCATGACAGCAAGATCAGAATCAAACCCATGTCTGAACACGACAGAGGAACCTTTAAGTTCACTCCATCAGTTGGGCAGCAGAACTGGTACCTGCAGCACCAGTTTGCACACCAGCAAGTAGCAGACTTGAGGCATCAAGAGCTGGTGATGCTGTGGACGCAGCGATGGAGGGAATCTGCCAGGCATGTGCAGGGAGGCAGAGCTGTGAAGATCCAAGTTCTTCTGCCTCCTCCCTTGTCCTAGAGAGGACTTAGGAGTAGCCAACCAGCTGAAGTTTGTACAGACAGAGGAGGAATCAGCATGTCCTCACTGCTGGAGACAAGGAGGGTTCCCAGCTCCAGCCTCATCCTTGAAGGTTTTCCAAGCGGCACGTGTCAGTTCTCCTTCATCTCCACGTCTTTAAGCACGTCTGGTCCCTCTGGCACGGCAGAGATGGTGTGAGATGCTCAGTGGGAAACACACACTGTCTGCCCAAAGCCACGGCTGGGGCTGGGCCGTGGTGACAGATGGGCTGTGATTTTCACGTTGCTCCTTCGTTTATTCTAGATGCAGATCTGATGCTGCCGGGGACACCCTACAAAACTACAGACGAGACTTTTTAGATAAAGCTAAATTGAGCTGAGCAGTTTTTCCCTTTCTTGCAGTTTGGTGCCAAGCACAGAGCAGCACAAGGAGCTACGGGCCAGTGTTTGAAGAGCAGCCTGTCCACACCCTCTTCCCCGAAGGCTCTGCAGAGGAGAAAGTCACGCTGGCTTGCCGAGCGAGAGCCAGTCCCCCTGCGACCTACAGGTGAGCTCACCTGCCCTCTCTGTGCCTGGACAGGGACAAGACCATCAAGAATTTGTCTTTCTCCTCTCCACTTCTGAACAAACAAAATCGCTAACATGGGAATCAGCCTCCTCATCCACGCGTGATCTGCCATCCCTCCCAGGTCACAGACCAGACACAAATCTACCTCAAATCCCAACACCCCACGGCCGGAAAACCAAACAAGCAGAGCCTCCCACAAGGCACCACGAGTGCTGCCATGAGGACCGACCCCTCTCACCCTTTACACTTGCTCTTGGCAGGTGGAAGATGAACGGCACGGAGATAAAGATGGAGCCAGATTCCCGTTACAGGCTGGTTGCAGGTGACCTAGTGATAAGCAACCCAGTGAAAGCCAAGGATGCCGGCTCCTACCAATGCGTGGCATCTAACTCCAGGGGCACGGTGGTCAGCAGGGAAGCCTCCCTCCGCTTTGGCTGTAAGTTTGCCTCCACAAGGTAAATGAAATGCAGCCCCAGTTGTGCTGGGGGTAAACTGAGGCCCCCTGCTCACACAAATAAAGTTTGGAGAGAAGCTCTCCTGTGCACGGTAGCCAACATCATCACCTGGAGAAAGCCTGGTAGGATTTCTCAGTAGAAATTTGATGTGCTACAGAGAAAGTCGGTGATATTTTTGGTTCTCCCTCTGCACAACCCCTGTGAAGCCCAGGCTGTGGAGAGGAGATAAAACAGTCATCCCTCCGGCTGCTGTCTTTGCCCACGGACAGGTTTCACTTTGCATGTTTAGTTTTGCAGGAATTCTCCGCAGAAGAGCGAGACCCCGTGAAGATTACAGAAGGCTGGGGAGTGATGTTCACCTGCAGCCCTCCTCCCCACTACCCAGGTAAAGGTTTCCCTTCCAGCCTCACCACTAGCAGGGAGCAGCAGTGCTGCTGGTGCCCCATGGAGAGCTGCAACTGGGCAAGGTGGATCCACCCAGACAGGTGGATCAATCCTTGCGTTGCTCTGGGAATTGGAGGGAAGCAAATTTGTTTTTAATTCAGACTCCAAAAAGCAACAAAACAGAGGCAGGACTTAGCACGTGGACAATCTAAGGACCTGCTTCAGCTTAGGCTGGTTTAGAAGAGCCTCCTGGGTTTAGTCTCACCCGAGAGGACACCGGCAACCTGCGCAGTTTGTTCCTTTTTCTTTTCCCCACAGGCTTATCCTACCGATGGCTTCTGAATGAGTTTCCCAATTTCATCCCAGCCGATGGAAGACGTTTCATCTCCCAGACCACAGGAAACCTTTACATTGCCAAGACAGAGGCTTCCGACCTGGGGAACTATTCATGCTTTGCCACCAGCCACATTGACTTCATCACCAAGAGTGTTTTCAGCAAGTTCTCCCGGCTCAGCCTCGCTGCCGAGGGTCAGTGCTCTTGGATTACCAGCAGGGGACCGGGCACAATGCAAAATTAACAAGACACCACAAAGCACTTGGGCTCCACAGGACACCAGCAGTGCACAAATCACCCGCCCGCCTCTCAGGGAAGCTTAAGAGCTTACAAAAATATTAATTGGCTGGAACCTGGGGGAGCAGCCCTCTCTCCAGGCTTCACTGCTTGTGCAGCTACAAACCCCAGCAGTGGGGTTTTCTGTTTGTAAAAGCGACGTGGCACGAGGTGCAGCCTGTGCAGGTTCACGTAGCCTTTGTGACCTCGCAGAGGTGCAGCTAAAGATACTTCTTGGCAGGGCAAAGGGAGTTAAGCAGGTAGGAAATTAAGGAGAAATAGTCCTGAGTTGTTGTAAAGAGTTTTAGAGATGTTAGAAAAGAGCTTTTTTATAAAGAAAACGAAACTTTGCCTCTGTTGCCTTATCCCAATGCACAAAGGTTTTGGAAAGTGGTGTAACCTTGTGGGTACCCCTGCCCTTCAAGAGCTCACTTGGGCCCTTTCAAAGTCATCCAGAACTCCTCAACGGTGCTTTCCTTTTAACAGACGCCAGGCAGTACGCACCCAGCATAAAGGCCAGGTTTCCTGCAGACACCTACGCTCTGGCTGGGCAGATGGTGACTCTGGAGTGTTTTGCCTTTGGAAAGTGAGTGCAGCGTCCGTGTCGTTCAGGCTCGGGGTAGGGAGGGGATCAGAGAACCTGCAGCTTTCCCAACCCCTCTCTTCGATGGTCTGCTGTAGACCAGGGATGGAGGGGGAGCAGGAGGAGGGAGGAACTGGCTAAAGCCATCTGCGCTGCTGGCCAAGGTCCAGCTGGGATGGCACCTGGGTTGGCTAAATGGGGACTGAGTTACACTTGGCTGTCATGCAGCACGGGGCACCCTGGAGCTGACCTTCACCAGATGTACTTTTACACAGCCCCGTTCCTCGAATAAAGTGGAGGAAGCTGGACGGCTCGCAGTCCTCCAAGTGGATCGGCAGCGAGCCCCTCCTGCAGATCCAGGACGTTGGCTTTGAGGATGAGGGTACTTACGAGTGCGAGGCTGAAAACATCAAAGGGAGAGACACCTACCAGGGCCGCATCATCATTCAAGGTAAGACATCTAAACACGTGCCTTTCCAGAGCACAGCAGCACGCCCCAGGCAACAGACTGAGCCTTGGGAGTGAAACCACCACCTCTGATCCTGCCTCCTATCAGCCCTAATTAAACCTATTGCAAAGCCCTGCAGAGCTCACCGAGACCTGTGGTTCCATTTAGTCTATGGCGAGTGGAGACAGACCTCCTAATTCTGGCAAAAATGAGGTAACCGGGGAAGGAAGCATAGTGGTAAAAATCAGACTTGGCTCTCAGCTAAGATCCTCTCCAAGCCTGGGGTAGGTTCTTCCGCAAGGGTTAATGCTTGGAGCTATTCATCAGATCTGGTCAAGTTCCAACACTCAAGCCGGTTACCTCAGTCTGAGCCCTGTCTTTCCTGAAGTTCAGGAGCGACTGCATTTTCTCTTAAGAAGAGAAACTGTAACGTTCTTCCTCGGGTCTGGATGCCGCCGTAATTCTGCGCAGTCCACGCACGCAGCCGCAGCCAGACCCACCGAGGGCTCAGCCTCACATCGCTGCACAAACGGCGAAGGCTGTTACTATGGTGAAACTCGCTGAGATAAATACATCTGCCAGCAGAGATGACACAATGAGCATCCTTCTGCCCGCCTGGCACAACAAACCGCTCATCTGATCTTCTTGGCTCTGCCACCTCTCTCGCTCCTTTGCAGCTCAGCCGGAGTGGCTGAAGGTGATCACGGACACGGAAGCCGACATCGGGTCTGACCTGCGCTGGAGCTGCGCGGCCGCTGGCAAACCCAGGCCCGCAGTGCGATGGCTTCGGGACGGGCAGCCGCTGACCTCCCAGGTACTGCCGGCGCAGCTCTGACGGCGAGCGCAGCTCAGCCAGTGCACACCAGAACCTGCAGTACTTAGACCCTCTCCTGCCTCGCTGCAAACGCATCTCAACCCCCTCTTATCACCCTCGCATCCCTCTTCCATGTGCCCCCATGAGGCTGCGAAGCAATGCCACCGTCCTTAGCGGCAGCAAGCCCCCTCCCCTGCCACTGCCATCCCAGCCATTGCTTCATGCAGCTACAGGAGCTCACAGCCAGTTATCAAGGTGGATAAACAGCACCTTGTATCTGTCTCTGTATGACCTGCACGTTGCTGCTCAGGCACTCAGAAGTCTCAGCAAACAGAGCACAGAGATGTGGGGTAGTGACCGGACAGACAGAAAAAATAACTCCTGTGTTTTCTCTTGTGGAAAACCAGGCTGGTTCCAAACTGGCATAAGAGTCTGCAATGAAACTCAACCCTGAGCACACGAGGCTTGAGTTCCATTTTTGTTTTTCTCATCTAATGGGTTCGTCCTCTTGTTTGCACAGAACCGCATCGAAGTGAGCGGTGGAGAGCTGAGATTTTCCAAGCTAGTCCTGGAGGACTCTGGCATGTATCAGTGTGTGGCTGAGAACAAGCATGGCACAGTATATGCAAGTGCTGAATTAACAGTGCAAGGTAATTTCTCATTTCCCAGTTTCTCTGGGTTTCAATGGGACACTGAAGAATTTTAGATCTCTTCCTAATATCCTGTGCTTGCGATCTCAGAGTCAGAGAAGAGCAGACAAAAGCTGCTTTGCTCAGCATTGAAATATAGTCGCTGGTTTAACAAGGCACTCTACAACCCTTTAAAATTTCAATTTTGTGTAGATTCAGTAATGCTGAAAGAGAACAAGGACATCTGTTTAGCTGACAGACAGCAGCAGCACTACCAGCTCCCTTCCACTACCCAACCTTCCTCTTTTTTTGGAGGAAAGAGGTCAAAGAAAAGAGTTCAGTACCCATTCATCCTTGCTTTGATGGATGGTGACTGGAACTGGACTGATGCCAAACTTGTCCCATGTTAGTCTAAAGAGTTTATCTCCTCGTGGACAGTAGATGCCAGAGATAAATTAAAGGCCCTAAGCATCGACTGCTCAATATTAACACGCTGCCTGATGCACGAGGGCAAGAGATAAACCCCAACTCCATCTCTGCAATCCCAGGAGGAGTTTTAGGCAAGCTGGATGTCTGCATTGGTGACTTTGGTCAGGATATTGAAGAGAATATCCTCTACATTTTCAAAAGCAGCTGTTTTGGTGTCTCTCAAAGACCTTGCACTTGTTAGGGTCATATCCCATTGCTGCGTACGACACGTGTCACGTAACACCTGCCTCGGCAGGCGTTAGAAAGCGCCCGGCCGCAGAGGAACCGCTCCTTCATCCCGCTCACCAGATACTGCCATGCTTCCGGTACCAAGTCATCTGACAACAAATCAGTACCAAGTTACGTGGCAGTTAAAATGCTCACATCGACGGGTTTGCTAATCAGTCCGTAATCCTCTTTTTTTCCCCCTGTAGCCTTAGCACCAGATTTTAGACTAAGCCCAGTGAAGCGACTGATACCTGCAGCCCGAAGCGGGAAGGTCATCATCCCGTGCCACCCAAGAGCAGCACCAAAAGCCACTGTGCTCTGGACCAAAGGGACTGAACTTCTGATCAACAGTAGCAGGTAGCGGCGCAGAGTCAGCTTCCACACAGAAACCATAGCTAAAATCACTCTTTTTTTCTTGCCAGAAGGCTGGACTTGATGACCCAAGTGTGCTGCTACACCCTGAACATAAGCACTTTGTTATTCCTCTAGTCTCCTCTTTAGAAAACTCCTACATAATATTTTGCACTCCTGCCTTTACCGCCAGTTTCTCTAAAATCAGCAAGTGCTGGAAATTGGCAGGTGTAGAGAGTGAACAGACATTTTAACCTTCCTCTTGTATGGTTCTTCTTCCTTTCCAGGGTGACTATTACCACAGATGGCACCTTGATCCTCCAGAATATCAGCAAATCTGACGAGGGAAAGTATACCTGCTTTGCTGAGAATTTCATGGGCAAAGCCAACAGCACTGGAGTCCTCTCTGTGCGAGGTAGAGATGTTTGCCTTGATTTGGGGTCAATCAAGTGAGAAACGGCTAAGAGTGTCACGATGTAATATTTCTCCTCTCCTTATACTCCCCAAAATCAGTGCAGTACTCAGGGAATCAGAGACATTTCAGCCTGGGGAGCAGCAAACCTTCTGCCTGACTCACCAAATCATACCGACCAACAGCTGGTCCTTGAGAAAAGCATTCCCATTTTCTAATCACCAATAATCCCTCATCTTCCTCCTGTAGAACTGCAGCTGTTAGAGAGGGGTGGCAAGTTGGAAAAGTCTTAGTCAATTTGGATGCTCTGCAGCGTTCATATACAACCGGCATGTGGACATCTGCAGCTAACAGCCCTCCCTGCTCCTTCTCTGCAGATGCCACCAAAATCACATTGGCACCATCTAGTGCTGATATCAACGTAGGTGAAAACCTTACTCTACAGTGTCACGCATCCCATGACCCAACCATGGACCTAACCTTCACCTGGTCACTAGATGATTTCCCCATTGACTTTGACAAGTCTGAGGGGCACTACCGGCGAGCCAGTGTGGTGAGTAGAAAGGGCAATCGTGTACCCTCAAAAGCGACAGAAAACTATTAACAGCCTCTTTGTCTGCGTGTTGAATGCTGGATTGTGATCAGGAGCATTCAAATGCTCTCCTTGCTGTCTCTCGTCTTCCCCACACAGAAGGAAACCATTGGGGACCTCAGCATCTTCAACAGCCAGCTGAAGCACTCGGGGCGATACACATGTACAGCCCAGACAGTTGTGGACAGTGCTTCAGAGTCAGCCACGCTGACTGTCAGAGGTAATTTCTCTGTTGTAAGGTCCCCTGCTCCTTTCAAGCCTCAAGTAATGGCACGGTCCTTTCATGGAATCATGGACTCACAGCATGGTGGGGGTTGGGAGGAACCTCTGGAGATGCTCTGGTGCCACCCCCCTGCTCCACCCAGCAGGGTCACCCAGAGCAGGGGGCCCAAGCAGTGCAGGGTCCAGGAGCCTTTGGAATCTCTCCAGAGAAGGAGACTCCACAACCTCTCTGGGCAGCCTGGCACAGGCTCC
>JANIJG010007091.1:116108-133524 GCA_024611175.1 Megaceryle torquata
CTTCTGCAGCTGAACAGCCCCAGGGCTCTCAGCCTGGCCTGGGCACAGAGATGCTCCAGCCCCTCAGCATCTTTGTAGCCATCACTGGATTCTCTCCAGTAGCTCCTTGTTTCTCTTGACTTGGGGACCCCAGGACTGGACCCAATACTCCAGACGTGGCCTCACTGGGGCAGTCAGCCCCATCTCGGTGCAAACGCAGCATATGGGGATTGTTTTTCTCTTTGCTGCTTCAAGTTCCAGCAGTTAAGGCAATCTAGGTACTCAATTGAGATAAGCCTCAGTAGCTAACAGCCATTTAACCAGCTGCATGTGCCTCACCACTCTGTTATTACCTCCTCCTTTCCAAGTGCTAATGCCATTAGCAAATTGACTTCCTCCCTCTCACAATCTGTCTGGCTTTAGTATGTACAATACTAATTGCTTCCTAATGCTCAGGACCATCAGCAGGCAGCAGAAGTTTGTACCACAGAAAAACCTCTCCAGCTGGGAACTGGCAGCACGCGGGGTCTGCGGGCAGGGTCTGCCATCCTCTCCTCCAGGCGAGGTGGACAAACCAGAGAAGTGTGGTAGTACAAAATTTCAGCACCCTATTACCAGTTAAGAGCAGAAATAGGCACTTTTTTTCCTGCACTTCAGCCAGTTATGTTGGGAAGAACAGGGACAGTGACTAAGAAAACACACGTATTACAGGAAGGGACAGGAAGAAATGCAGGGATGGGGAGAAAATGCTGTTTTAAAGCCTCAGCTGCTTTCACTGACCTCCCTGAACCTCCAACCTTGCCCATTCCCTTTCTGTGACCTTTCTTTCCTCAGCAGACTGCTCTCCCTTCCTTCCCTCTACCCCCCCACTAACGTAAACATCAGCCAACATACTTTAGATTGCTGAAAAATTCAAAAAGCATACAAAGAAAGAGCCATTTCAAACTGCAGCTCTGCACTAAGAGGCCCAGTCATAGCTGGAGCTGCACGGTGTCACAGCTCTCCATCCTAATACCAGCATTAAATATATATATTAATCTTTCCTGCTCTGGGCATCTGTCTGCCCTCAGGAAAACAAAAAAGGGGAGGACCAAATAAAAAGATGAAGGACCCTTTCGGCTCCCACTCTGACCTCCTCAGCTAAGCAGTGAGAAAATAGATTGCCCTGGACCTTTCATATAATCTTAGTGCATTTCTAACCCCGAGCTGCCCACGGGATACCAGCCCCTGCATTTCCATCACAAAGAGAGAGAGGCTCTTCCAGATGGGACAGTTTCTCTTTGTCGATTTTAACCATTAGCCCCCACACCAAGCATATGTCTGTTCCCGCTCTTCAGAGGGCTCTCCAGCACAGAGGGGATCCCACAGCCTGCCCCAGACGCGACCAAAGGAGGTCTCATCCCTCGCAGCATGGCCAGGAGAGCAGCTTCCTCTCTCCCGTGATGGGCACCTCTCATCTGCAGCGTTCAATGGCCCGTTTCTTTGTGTTCGCTGGGCAAAAAGAGCTCTGCAAATGAGGTGTGTGGAAGGGGCCGGTGGAGGTTTCATTAGCTATTCACATCCTTGCTTACATTTATTACAAAGGGCGGCTGCTCTCGGCACACGCTGGGAGGGACGCTACAGGCACCTGCCTCACAGACACCTCTGGAGAGGCCCAATGCAGGCAGGAGGCTCCTGAGCCTCCTGATGCTGCAACCCAGGGAGACCAGAGCGGGGGGGAAGAACTGCAGCAAATGGGGTTCAAATCTCTGCCTAGATGGGTCTGTACAGCACGCTGCTCGAGGGGAAGAGACGTCTCCTAGAAAGCAGCCATCGCACAGCACGTGAAGCTCGAGCATCTCCCGACGCTGGACTTCTCATCTGCAGCCTTAGGACAGCTGACCTGGCTCCTGCCAAGCTCTGGCTCTGTGCTTTGGCCATTCAGACAGCAACAAGAACCCAGCTCCCCGCACGCCAAAGCCCTGAGCCAGCCCCTCTCACCAGGAAAGGGGACTTGCTTCTCTCCTCAAATACAGCTGAACAACCCCCGGGGCCAGGGATCCCTGTCCTCACACACTTAGTGCTTCCTTCACTGTACGGGAAGAGTTAGCTCACTGCACCTCAGCCCGATCTCTCTCTAGGATCCTCCACAAATCAGGTATTCACCTGCGTATCCAACTCTTCCGTTTTTAAAGCATTTTTTGTTGTTCTGGTAAAAAGAGAAGAAGAACAGAATACTGCAATCCTTACCATGGGAGTGGCATCATTATCTCCCCCAGAACTGGGTGTGCATTCCTCTACCTTAGCTCTCAGAAAAAAAAAAAGAAAGAAGAGATAGTAAATATAGTAAATATAGTTGTTTACTGTAAAATAAGAGAGGAAAGCAGAAAGAGAAGGTGCTTAATAGGTCCCTCTGTGGGCTCTGCTACCACGGGGGAAGCAATACTCCCCACAGAGTCGCTGCATGTTTTATACTTATTAACCACCAGGAAAAATGAAAGATCCACAAGCCCACTGAACTCTCCCCTTCCTCCCCCTTTAAAGATTTTAGGAATGAGCTCAGCTCCGAGTCATGATTGAAAACAGCCCGTCACGTGCCTGAGCAGCAGCGCTCAAAGTGAAGATTTGCTTGTGCTATCCACCGACGCTCCCGGCTTTGCTGCTCTACACTGCAAAGCAAACGGGGCAAGCTCCAAGCTACTGCCTGAAGATACTTCATGGTTTTCCAGGCTCTAGTGGAAGGAGGTAAACCTCTCGAGGGAGCGGGCAGTGGTGGCCCTCCCCTCATCCCCACACTGCCCCACAGCTGCTGAGACTGGACCGCTTGGATCCGATGGAAAGGACACCAGACAGCCAGGAAACCTGGTCTGTAAGCCCACCTCAGAAGTGTCCTTACTGCTTTGGGCTTCTTGCTGGAGAAACACCATCTACCGAAGGGCCATCTCTGTCAGCTCCCATTGCCACAGAGCTGTCGGCAAGGCAGAAGAAGTTTGAGGAAGTGAGACAGGAATAAGGATGACAAGTTATTAGCCAAATAAAAAACCCCAAACACCTAGATGTCAAACGAAGGTCCATCAGAGGAGCACAGCAAGGTCGTGAGCAGTGGGCTCCGTGTCCTCCAACTCCTGTCTGGACCTTTCCAGACCATCGTTTCCCACAGCGTGGAGAGAAACTGCTCTGCTCCATCTGGAGCTACTGTCTGCACTACTCCATTAAGAGTCGAGCTCTGGTTCTACAGCCCTGTACTAACGTAGCAGACTCTGAAGCTTAAGGAAATATTTGGCAATAAACTGTGTCAACCAGGAAAAACGTAACACGGCCACGAAATACTGCATCAGCACTAACACAGAGACAGAGACGAGGAACTGCATTAAATCCCAGTTCGTTTCTTGGCAGCTCTCCGTCTCAAAATCTTCTTCAAGAAGTAGAGAGCTGCGCTCACCGAGAGACCTCCTATCACTCCGCTTCCAACTCCTACCAAGCATACGTAAAACAATTCTCCTTGCCCAAAGTGCTGCTGTTCTTGCACTTCTGCTGGAGTGCCGTTCTCCCTGCTTCCTTCCTGCTCGGCTGCTACCAATTTCTGTTCCCAAGTCAAGGATTTTTGAAAGTTCAGATCCGCTAAGTCATTTTGGATCACTCTGACCCCAAAGTAGATCCTCTTGAGGACTTTTAATGTCTTCAACATCTGCACGTCACATCGGTATGTCCCTGCATCAGACTCCCTGGTAGGGGAAAGCCTGAGACCAGGGTGGGGGTTTTTGAAAGGTTTGAACAGTAAATCATTGGTGGTGATAAGGCCTGGGGCAAACCTCCACGTATAGCTATAGGCTCCGCTCTCAAAGCCGACCGCGTCCGAGGCCAGGCAGCTGACCTGGAAGGGTTTGCCCATGGGGACGGTGAAGTGGAGCAAGCCACAAATCCAGGTGGTGACGCAGCCGGAGCGGCGCAAGGTACAGTTCCTCCTCTCTCCGGCCGGGCTGATCTCGCACAGCTCCTCCAGCCTGACGCCCAGCCCGCAGGTGACGCTGCAGGAGGTGGCGTTGATGGCCACTTTTGCTACAACTGTCTTCAGCTCTGCTGGGATGGTAACTGCTCCAAAGGACACCACCAATGGGAGACAGAAGGCACAGAGTAATATCCCAAGGACGTGGCTGTTCCCCGGGGTCTTCATGCTGGGGTTTGCCATCAGACGCGCCACTTTCCAAAGCCACGCAAATTCAGGAGTCAAAAAACCCCACAAAATCATTCCTTCTAAGTCTTCAAACTCAGCATCTCTGAAATCCCACCAGCATCATCTTCAAGACCTAATCCTTCCATAGGAGAAATCCTCCACGAAGATAGTCCTGAAGTACAACGCTGCTAAAGAAGACACAACACATCACTGTGTCAGTCGGAACGCGCGTCGTGAATTCCAGCTCTTGTAACAAGGCAGCAGAATGTTTTCATTCACAATACTCCAGCAAATGAGATCCCTTTGATGATTTAAAAACATTAAGTCCTCCCTTCCCCGTAAGATTTTACATACTATTTTAGATGACTTTTCCCCTGTAAAGAAGCACTGCTCCAGTTTAATCTTCCCACCAAACTAGAGAGCGATAGCAGTGATTGTTACCAGAAGCCCTCAACTAAAGCTGCCGAGCGCAGGGAAATCACGACTCCTCATGCAGCACCCGCACACTTCTGTCCCTTAAATGCATATCCCGCAAGTACTCCCCCAGTTACCAAGATCTCAAGCTCTAGATACTCTGATGGCACTGCAATCAAATCTGAACAGCATCTCATGGCTGGGGGTATCCAGCCCTACGCAGGGCTCAGCGCAGCCGCTCCGGCCCCCGCATTCCCGTGGCAGCGGTGCCGATGTCACAGTCCAGCTGCTGGGATCAGAACACGGCCCTGGACCTTCTGAGGATGAACAGAGAGCTCTCCTAAGGCTGAAGCCAAAGCGAGTCCTCTGAGGCAAGGACTCAGCACACCAGACACCCACTGTCAGACTCGGACGGGGTTCGGCAGCACTGGCCCCACAGCATCGCTCGTGGAGCTGTGAGGCCCAGCCCTGGGCTCCGCGTCGCGTCCGGCCACCAACTCCCATAGCAGACCCCAGCCCAAAGCTCCACGTTCACCTGATGCTTCTGTAGAACAGAAACCACCCCTATGCTGCCACTGCAGCAACACGCTCAAAGAGGAGACGTCCCAGTGTAATTCACTTAGTGCTGAAGTGTCCCAAAAGAAAAACATTCTACTAAAGAAGTTCTTCATGAAAAAAATCACTTCTTTTAGATGGAGCACTTGAACCATGGTCAAGGCAGCTCAATAATCAGTGTCTCCTTACCAGCAACTGATTAGGGGTTGCAGAAAGGATTTGGATTGCCGTGTTCAACAGCTCTGCTATTGAATATCTGGTTTTCTCTTCCTAATGCTCCTGAATTTATTAAAATGAAGACGTCTGAAGATCCAGTGTATGTATTTTTCGAGTTCAGTGTCCCTGGAGTTGAACCCTACACCAGCACTTCCAGTTCATCTCCCCTTTTGCAGGTCTCACAGTGCCCAGGCTGCGCTCAGGCACATGCAGCTTTTACCGGGCTACAGAAGTTACTCCTCTGTCATCACCCGACCACACTAAAAAAACCCCAAACGACCCCCCACTGGCTGCAGTTGAGGTCACAACGTTTGCGTTTGCACCACAAAACCCAAAGTTACCGGTTGACTTTAGGAAATAAACCATAGCTCTTTATTTACAGACACGAATCCTAACATCACTGCTATGTGCTACCGGCAAGCCAGCACCCGACAAATATTGTACAAAACTAGATACCAAAAAATAAAATAAAAGACAGAAGAAAATTAACCAAGGACATATACACTGTACAGAGAAGATGGAACTGAAAAGAAGGCTGGAGCCTGCGGCAAATCATAGCTTTAAAACAATCTAGAGAACCACTGCCTGTGCATCTCTCCAAGCTGGTGGGGTCAGCCACGCCACAGACGGGGGTTGGGCGTAACAGTGTTCCTGGAAAGACGTGAGTCACCCTACGAGCAGAAAGAACGAGGGAACCCAGTGCTGTATGCAGGGGGTGAATGTCATTACCTGAAGGGGGGCACTGTATCAAAGCCAGAAATTAAAAAGGCAGGTTTAAAAAAACCCAACAACTTGTGGTTTAAAACATCTCCTCTTTTCCCGTGCTTATCTCTCATGAAACTACTGCACACTTCTGACTGCAAATTAATAAATCTCTTTATGACTCCTCTTCTTGGTTTTTAATGTCTGCAGGATACTTTGAAAATTTAAAGACATGGTGATAACCTCAATAATTATGTCCGGGGAAGAACTGCAAGTAATTGCATAGGAATTATAAAAGTCTGCAAAAAAAGGGGCATTAGAATGGAAAACTTTCCTTTAACAGGTGATTGCTCTAGTACAGAGATGTCTCAGGCTGTAGGTACAGGAGAGAGAAAGTGTCTCTTCCCATTCCCACAAGGAAAATGCTACAACCCTCTTTAAGGAAGAAAAGGTCAAAGCGTGGCCGGGAACGAGCTGTTAGCATTCACCTTTCTTCCATTCCTGATCCAGAAGTGGGGGGAAAAAAGCCCTGAAAAACCTGCGTCAGTTCAGAGAAATGAGTTCTGTTTTTTCTCTGACTGCCAGTACCTACCAGCTAAGGAGGAACCAATTGCTTCTGGTAGGACACCTCACAGGAAAGAGATTAAAAAACACAAGGACAGAAAGAAACTGCCAGCACAGCTTTTTGTGTCACGGGCGAGAAGAGAGCATATAAACCCAGTACTTTATCTAGAGCTACTTGCACTTGTTCCTCCTCCTGTAAGCAGAGTCATCCTTCATGTCTAAAATATGCACAATATGAAGATTCATTCTTTGCAGACTTCAGAGGGCGTCTTGATTCTTCACATCAGAACTGGATCCACTCGAGATGAAATCAAATCTGGCACATAATCAGCAGCAGGGCTTCGCTAAGCGTGTCGGCACAGAAGACGTCACACGGAGCTAAGAGAAAAGCTGCTGGGGGAAGGCAGCTGGCACCAGAGGACGCACAACTCACTGCCAGGAAAATTAACAGCAAAGAAAGGGAAGTTTGCGGGATACACGGTCATACGGCGTCAGGGATAAAAAATACACACTTTGGGTATTCTTCAATCCAGGAACAACAACAAAAATAATAATATTTAAAGGACAGTGGCTGATAAGCTCTGGAGTGGCAGAGTGCTGGGTACCAGCTCACTTCAGAGCCAGTGACACACGTCAACACAAAGTCCAGTCAAGTCTCTTTGCAAATCGCCTGACCTGAGAGCCAGCATCTCGCGCTGTCCGACGAGGGGGCGGCTAAGGAGGAATGAAGGCTGTTTCCTCTTCCAGATTCGTTTCTTACAAAAGTCACTCCCTGAATCCATGAACAAGCAGTCTCCTGTATTAGTCAGTCCACTCTGACCGAGCATTTCATCTATTTTCCACAATACGGTGCCAATAGAGGAAAGAACACAGGAAGATAAAGAAGAGTGTCTTCACAACAACTCTGAGATTGCACCACCTGCTAAAGAGATCAAAGACAGGTGAAAAATAAACAACCAGACTCAAACAGATGTTACCAGAAAACAGAAACCACCAAATACAGCAGCACTTCCAGAAAAAAATTGAAAGAGAACAAGAGTTTGTAGCTAAAGGCGTCTTTTCAGAATGAGATCTAATCAACAAGATGCCGTCTACGGCAAATTAAGGTCTCCAGTATTTCTGTACTTGCATTTGAGATCACGTGCACAGGCACGGACAAGGTGGCTACAGAACTCTCAGCTTTTACTCCACAAAGTTTTCATCAAACTTACCTGGTGTAAATTTGTTTTGATTCACCAATCTCAGAGCAAAAGCACAATGGAAAACAACAAGTTCCACCAAAGTTTGGGTTACTCCAGATTGCTGTAACATTTTATTCTAAAATGAGGAAATGGATTGAGCTTTTCAGGGTGTTTATACTGGAACCTGATTTTGACACATGCTTTAAGAATCACAGACATTTGCTGCCGGGTTGCTCAGTGCAGCGACACAGATGCTCTTGCACCAGGCTCCCAGTCCCGGCCACGCAGCTTGCAGAGAGACACCGTGTTATGGTGTATCAGCAAACAGCTTCCAGGGGAGAAATGCAGCTTGTGTGACTGTTTTAGCAACAGATTAGTTACTCCAGAAAGCAACAGCAGAATTGACAGCTTCGTGCACGACAGACAGGAGAGGCAGCCTGGCAGTGGGATCCCAGGCAGGTGGCCGCGTGTATTTGGAAGTGCGTATGTGCCCGTGGTGGAACAGCAGCAACCCCACCAAAAAACCTGCCCAGAATAGGAACTGTGAGTGCAAGCCATAAAGAGAACACAGATAGACATCAGCGTCCTGGGCTGAGAGAGTGCTGGGAGTTTGGAAAGATCCAAGTGACAGGTTCTTTCAGTGGACAATCTGTTCTCGTAACGTGACTCATATGGACACTCAACACTGACTCCTGAGATCTGTTAGATCCTGTTAAGTCAGCAGTACTGCACAGTGGCAGGTCCTAACGAGAGGCAGAAGTCCATCACAGCAGCATTACTCAGCTATAGCTCCATCGAGCTGCAGAACATCACCATGGAAAAGCACCTTAAACTTGCTTATGGGCAACAAAGACTAAAAGTCAATTTCAGAAAGCTCTACCACCTACAGCAGATGGTCAAGTAAGTCAGGCAGTTGGGTCTAAACCCATTTGTTCATAAGAAAAGATAAATTCCATTTCACGGTGTCCAAACCACAAAGCGCGTGGCGTGGGTCAGCACAGCCCAAACTCAGCAGCAGTAAAATTCCAGCGCTCTCTTTTATAGCGGCTCTGTGGTAACAACGGCACGGGGGAGTTCCAAGCAAAATCACACAAACAGCCTCCCAAACACAGCTTTGCAAGAAAGGCTCTGTCTGGAATGAGTTAGAGCAAGCGGGAGGGTTATGTCCGCAGCTCTGGACAGAGCAGGGCGAGCGATCACAAGCTGCGAGAAGCAAGCACCCCGAGATCTGCTGACAAGCAGAGACCAGGCAAATGAGTAAAACCAAGTTACACAGACATATCTTAAACAAGCTGAACAAACATACTTGTTATTAAAAACTACTTCTCTGAAAACGGACTGCTTAAATGGGGAAAAGTCAAAGCTCTGGGGTTTTGAGAGCAAATGACTGAAATTTGGTTTGGAAGCCACATTCTTGAGTTTGCGGTGCACGATCCTCTCTCATTTATATTCTTTTGCATATGGTCGTGTTAATTAACAGCGTGAGAAAAGAAAGTAACTGACAGGCCTGCTGATCAAATACTGATTATACTCATTTGGTCCTCAAACTGGCCTCGTGCATCCTGCACAGTACAACGGAGCGCTCAGGACAGGGAACAGATGCCAGCAAAAGGCACCTGAGGATCCACACGATCCAGCTAATTCCTTACCACCATCCTCTAAAACACATTTGACACCCCCTGATGACTTGAGAGATCAAAAGAGAATCACCCTGCCCGGTAAATCCAACACTAGCAGCTAATCAGCACCTCCCAGGCTACAAACAAGGCCTAAGGATATTCCTGGCTGTTTCGCAGGGTGCAGCAGGAAAGGATTAAATGGAAGCCCAGGAAACACCCACCCCGTTTCGCCATGTAGAGACTTTCTGCAGACAGCCAGTATCAGTTCTACTACAAGCAAGGTAACAGGAGCTGAGCAGGAAGGACAAGGAGCGGGGTGGGTAGCACAGGACCGGCAGTGAGGGAAAGAAGCGGGGTGGGAGGGGATAAAATCACTTCTGTCCAGTCTAAAATCCACAGCAGCAGCTGCTGAGTTCAAGGAAATGCAAAATTTGATACGTCAGTTACACTGTGCCTTTGAAGCTGTTTAGGCATCAACCCTGAGCTCTTCATTACCAACTGAAACAAAGGCATCAACAGCACTAAACCCAAACGCGTGCTTGCGGTACTGCGCTCGAATGAACCTTTCCCAGGTGAGAGAAGCTGAAGTAGCAAATAAAACAGATGGGAAACACTTAAGTCTCTCTGAGACCAAGTCTGGGCCCCAACAAAGGCAACAGCAACAGTCCTGGTTTAGTACACAGTCAAGAAAATACGACAAATGAAAAAGGAGGGCTGAGCAAAATCCACCCAATGCTATTTTCATTTACAGCAACTGTACTGTCTGGAATTTAACTAAAGCTGCTGTATAGCTGGGAGTAGAAAATTCAGGAGGAGGAGAAAATTCAGCTCCTGCATTTTATCTCAGGGCTCATTTATCAAAGGGGCCATTATCAATGCTCCATTTCCTGGCTCTGCTTACAGAACTTTTCTGTTCTTCACCACTCTGCCCAGTACTGAGGGCAGTGATTTCAGCTTCGGAATCCTTCACTATTTAGTTTTCCCCTCTCAAACCCAAATGTCAGTACTGTTTAGGGAAGGGTTGATAAGTTATCGGAAAGAATAAAACTGTCAAAAGATTTCTTGCTTTTGGAATAGCACTTGACCTCTATTAAAACCCTGCAGCTCTTTATATGAAATAACCCAGGCACGGGTGTCAGTTTTATAACAAATATTTTTAAAAAGGCAAAATTTTGCCTGTCCTTGACAGCAGGTAAACATTAAGTGAGCAAGTGCCATCTGGGCAGATAAAATGCTAGGACTCTGTGAAGTCAGGGTCTGTACAAAGCAAGGCCACCAAGCAAGGCAACGACGCTCACGCTGGGTTCCTTACCTGTCAAAGGCTGTCCCAGCTCCGCCTGCACTTTACCCTTCGCTGCTCCTTCCAGAGGTAAAGCACCTCTGTCCCCTTTGTAGAGTTTCGGTTTAAATGGAGAATCTTTGTCTTTACCTTTTGATCCTTTAGGCCTGCCTGCTTGCTTCTTCTTGGATTTACCATCTCCCTTCACACCCAGCAGCGGATGGACTTCTGCAGAGAGACAAAGGGGATCAGCCCTCAGGGTGCTTCTATCAGCACATGCAGCTCTTGCTGTTAGATGCAAACAGCATGAAAAACTGTTTCAGGAAACCTTTACTCATTAAGTGACTTCAAAGGAAGTGACCTGAACTTCTGGTCTTCAAGTCAAAGTTCAGGCAAAGCTGAAAACCATCTCAGACACAGAACAGGCACTAAACCAAGGGCAGCTTCTACGCACCGTCGTTAGGTACTCCTTGTAGTTCGATGTTGGTGGTTTTGGGCTTCTTCTTTGGTGCCTGAGGTCCATCAGAGGAGGACTGCCTCTTCTTCTCAGAACCGATTCCCTCATCGGTTAAAGAGCTCTGAACTGCATCTGGTGGAGGCCCATAGGGGTTTTCTTCTGGATCTTCAACTTCAGGAGCAATGGGTAAGTAAAGCAGAGCCTTGGAGTCCTCCAGTTCTTCATCGCTGTGAAGGAGAAAAACCATGCTTGTGTTTAAAACTTGGGGTTACTGTGACATATCACACAGGGAATGTTAGTGATGCCTTTTGGATTCATGCTTTAATCACAATATTCTTTCACCTGCTACAGAAGGCAGCAATGGGATCCACACTAGTTACATCCACTTCTTCGTCTTCTGCAGCATCAGCACCTGAGAAACAGGGAAAAAAGACAAATTAAAGACAGTACGGAAAAGACCAAACTACTTAGAAAGAATGGGACTGGCTGTGCTTAAATGTCCAAGGATGGAAAAGTGAAAATTAAAGCAGAAAACGAACCTAAAGTATTTGCTCTTAAATCCATCAGGGTTTTATTTCATTTTCCTATGTTCTAATACAGACCTATCGATATAAAACACCGGTAATAAAATTAGATAAAAGATTTAAAGTCTTCCAAAGGTTTTCTCCTTTTCACTGAACTACTTCTCAACCTGATGAAATTTATTTTAAGGCTTAATTCCCACAAGCCAACATTACACTTGAATATTAGAAACTGCTACACAACAATTAATCTAAACACCAGAAGTGCTGCAAAGCCTGGTTATGGGGAGAGCTCTGTGCTGTGCTGTGCTGAGAATAACCCCGGTTTCTTTCCCTATTTGCCCATGGCCTTTCACAATAAACAATTTTTTGGCTCCACCAAGTGGTCAGGCTGCAGGGCTACTGAGGCAGGTCCAGGCTCTCAGAGTGAGTCTGTATGAACAGGGCTCTTTGCTATGGCTTTGTGCTTAACCACACAGAGAATCAGAATCGTTCTGGTTGGCAGAGCCCTTTCAGCTCATCGAGTCCCATTGTTAACCCAGTGCTGCCAGGGCACCACTGACCCCTGGCCCTCAGCACCACAGCTCCACGGGGGGCTTGGAAACCCCTCCAAGGATCATGGGGACTCCACCCCTGCCCTGGGCAGCCTGGGACAGCCCTGGACAACCCTGCAGGGGGGGAAGAAACTGTTCCTCAGCTCCAACCTGAACCTCCCCTGGGGCACCTTGAGGCCGGTTCCTCTTGTCCTGCCACTTGTTCCTTGACCCCCAACCCTGGCCCCAGCCTCCTGTCAGGAGCTGTCAGAGCCAGAAGGTCTCCCCTGAGCCTCCTTCTCTTCAGGCTGAACCAGCCCAGGTCCCTCAGCTGCTCCTCACAAGACCTGGTCTCTAGACCCTGACCGTGTATTGAAGAGGGGAGGTGGTTCTAAAAGCAACACCGCACGTCAGCTGGCAGGAAACACATCGATTGTGTTTGTTCTTCCATCCTCACTGTCCTGGTTTGAGTGAAAACAGAACTAATTCTGTTCAGTGACTTTACAATCACTTATTCACTGCTGTTCTGTCACTTAACAGCCCTGCAGACCACGCCCCTGAACACTAGTTTTTCATTTTTACAATCATCACGTAGTCCAACCACAAACTATTTGCTACCTAGAAGCTCAGTTTATGCAGTACCTGTCTGTTCTGGTTCGCTCTTATCTTCATCTTCAATGTCAAATTCTGACTCTCTCTCTTCATATTCTACATTCTCATCCAGCTCTTTGAAGTCAGGCGCAAATGCACTCCAGTTTTCCTAAACCACAAAGCCAAACCATTTATTTTTTATGCAAAAGAACAGCAGATGTAGCAAGAACTCACACAATTATGGTCTCATTCTGCACCAAAATCCCCCAAGCCCCACACAAGACCACAAACCAAAAAATAAATAAAATCAAGGCTCATTTAGGTCCACAGATCAAACTGCAAATCAGGAATGGCCTGAGTTAGCTCCTACTGAAAATACAGCATTGTTATACCCACGAAATATTGCAGCGTATGTGATAAAGCTCTATGTTCACATTTAGCCACTGGTTTCCGTTCACTTGGGTTTCCTGTACTTAAACCACCACGTTCAGGACACCATTCCCACATAAAGTGTCCCTGGGATGGTATTTGGGGCTTAACACAAAGCGACTGAAGTACGAGCACCCTCCTCAGGGTCAGCAAAGTGGTGAACAGATGTCGAGCCAGGCAGGGGAACCGCAGCCACTTGTTGAATGGGGATTTAAGAAAGGACTGCAACACAGACACTCAGTTTACTGGGAGGGAGACCCCTGGGGAATCCTCTTAAGGAAGAGACCTAAACCACTTACCACTTGATTCTGGGCCCATATCGACACAACACCGCTGGAAATAGAAGCTATGATGGGTCGGACAGGATGCCACTGGATTTATTTGAAAGAGAGAAGAGGAGCTTAATTAGTGAATGGAGTTACAAAAGCTTAGCTTTCAAAATAACGGGAACGAGCAAAGAGCAGATGGTTTTCTTACAGCTACGTCCAGGAGCAGCTCTCCCCTGGTCCCGTGAAGGATTTTCACCAGGTTTCCGATGCTCTTCTCCCAGATGTAGAGGGCATGCTGTCGTGCTGAACCCGCCACGATATATTCACCGTCACCAGAGAAGCAGCACTTCTTCCAGGGCGTCCTGCACGCCGAGAGAGCGCCACGAGTTAAACGGTTCAACAGCAGCACAGCAGGGCAAGGGGAGGGCTGTGGCGTGGGACTGAGATCTCACAGCTTCCCATCCACAAATAATATTGCAACTTCCTTTCAAACTGCGCGTGAGAGGTTCCAAACGGAGGCGCGCGGCCGTTACGTTGAATAAGACACTGAACCACCCTTCACAGAGACTCCTGACAGTGCCGAGCACACAAACTTCACCTTCTCCACTGAGGTCAAGCGGCCAGTCCTGCCTCTTACCTGTTCACTAAATCCTGCAGCTTCTGCATCGGCTCGGGCTCCCCATCTCGGCCACAAGTGAGAATTTCACGCCCGTCGTACACCCTGATGATCCGGTCAGCAGTGTTTATTAAAAAGCAGCTGCAGGAAGGAGGGCACAGAGCACGTGTTGCATTAGAAGACTCAGAAGAGAATCAGAACGCGTTCCATGAGAGAACTAGGGGGGGGTTTAAGACCTCGTACGCTCTGTCAATCTACCCTACAGTTTTCGATTCATCTTTAACGATGCCACCGAACAGCAGAGGCACAGAACACACCACTCAGCAGAAGTAACTCACCTCCCTTTGCGAGCAAACTCAATCGATTTAATAGCCGTGGTGTTGCTGGTTCCAGTTGTCACTCTGAAGGAAGCAACAAGATCCTGAGTGTCTGTTTTTAAGACCAAGATCTGAAGATAAAGAAGACAGAAGGCAAACTACGTCACCACTGTAACTCACTCCCCTTCTGGCACCTCTTGCATCAGCTGCTGACCCTGACGCCAGAAGCCACAGCAACCTACGCGGGAAGAGCGGGGATTCAGCAACTGCAGCTCTACTACAGTTTCTGAGAGAGTCCTATGACAGAGACACTGGTTTATTTACACTGGAAAAAGATCCAACAAATACGTTCCAAGGCAGCAGCAACAACACAAAAACCTAACTCAAAGAGAGATCTCCAAAGATCGAGTGTGATGCTTTATTCAGATCACATCAACACACCATCAGTTACACAGCAGACATTCAGAAAGCCTTATTTGCTTATTAAAACAAAGAACACAACCCAGAATCGTTGAGCATCTCAGTAAAGAGGGGAATTAATCTGAGCTACTGCATCCAGCGCCACCTGCTGAAGCCTCACCTTGCCCTTGGCATTGCCCGTGTAGATGTACTCCCCTCGCCTGTCAAAGGAGGCCACCACGTTCAGGTCAGAATCATCATCCACGGGCAGGACAACGTGCTTGGAGTCCGACAGCGTTAACATCACCGGCGCCGACTTCATGGGACAAACCAAAACTCTGTTTCTGCAAAGCACAGAAGGAAGAGTTAGCGTTCTGCTCTGGCAAAGAATTTCCACCTTTAGAAGCAGAAGAAAACCTTCCGTCTGTATCCAGAAATACAGGACACCTCTGTGTATTTTTATTATCTTATTTCATCTTTGTTACTTGAATTGCAAAATGACACCGTGCTGGTGTCTACTTTCATTTCCCTTCTTCCTCTGGAAGCTTCGCTGATTTCATGCAGTAACTCGTACACTCAACGAGCCATTTCTACACGAGTTCCCAACAACCATTCCCTTGTTTACCCTCCTCCCATCCTGCCATTCTCATAATAAAAAGAGCCACAAAAAATCCACTCGGGGCCCTAATCACAAGACAACACACCGAATAATCTGTTAGACTTTGCAAAACACAGCAAAAAACATGTTAATAAACACGAGGTCTGCCAAAAATGAGGGGGGTTCTGCCAAAAGTGAGGCCATTCAACCCTTTTCTTAGCGGGACTTACTGGTCTCGAGGGTGGTACTGAACTTTCAAGATAGGCGAAGGAAATCGAAATCTCTGGTCGCAGTCTCCCGAGAGCACATCCCACTGCGACACGATGTTATCGGTCGAAGCACTCACCAGCTTGTGACCATCTCGACTCCAGCTACAGCAACAAGAGGCAGTTCAAGCAAAAGTCACTCCTTAAAGCCATAAAACGTACGCCTGTGGTTTAAGATTATCAGATCGAATTAAGCAGACTCAGATACAAGTCTGTTAGCGTGGAAAATAACCTGACGTCCAAAAACTTACGAAGCATAACACGCTTCCAGGCTCCCTTGAAGAAAACTAACCTGAAACGTGGTTGAGCACCCTGCACAGAGCTGGCATTTCAGCCACCAACACCCCAGCCTGTCAGGGTGTCAGCGTGCTGGGTGCTCAGCAAACACAGGCACGGACGTATTCTAACGGCAAGGAGAATACTCCTTCGTAGCTGGTGTGTAAGCTACGAGCTCATTTAGGACTAAACACCCAATTCATTTGTTCCGAGAAAAAAAAAAGCAAACAGAGCCTCTCCTCACCAGAGCGAGCAGACGGGGTGGATGTGAGCGCTTATGATTTTGGCGATGCCCCTGGTCAGGAAGTCCCAGATGACGATGCGCCCGTCGTTGCAGCCCACGGCGAGCAGCGTGCCCCAGCGGTTGAAGGTGCAGGTCAGGGCCATGCTGATGCAGTCCAGGGTGCCATCGGCCTCCTGCGGGGAGAGGGCACCGGAGGAGGGGGCGGTCAGCCCGTCGCTACTGCCGTCGCCGCCGCCCCGTCCGACCCGGCCCTGCCCGGCCGCTCGCTCGCAGCGGCCGGCGGGCCGGGGGCAGCCCCGCGGGGGCGGGGAGGGACCTTTACCTCGGGGTAGTTCTGGCCGAAGGACTCTGCAACGAAACGCAAAGACAGCGCTTGAGTCAGGCGCGCCCGCCGCCCCCGCGGCCCGCTCCGGCTGCCCGCGCTGCGCCGCTCCGCTCCCCGCCGGCCGCTCCGCACCTGCCGGCCCACGGCCCCCGGCCCGGCCGCCCCTCGCCCAGCCCCGCGCCCCGGACCCACCGAGCAGCTCCAGGTTCATCGCGGCCGCCGTCCCGCTCCCTCCGTCGCCGAAGGACCCCGCCGGGGACCTTGCGTTGTACCGGCCCGGCCTTCGCCCGCCGAACCGCCGCTCGCCTTCTCCTACAGCCCCGCGGTTCACCGGCACCTCGCAGCCCAGATCGACCCGACCCGCGGCGGTCGGGCTCAGCGCCCTCCCTTCCCGGCGCGGCGGCGAGGGCGGGGAGCGCGGCCGGGCGGCGCGGCGGGGCTCAGGCAGCGCGGCGGACAGCCCGGCGCACAGCCCGGCGCCTGCGCAGGCCCGAAGCCGCCGGGAGCGGCGGGTCCCGCCCGGGGACGGCGGCGGAAGAACCACGGGAGACGGCGGCGAGCGGCTGTTCACAGCAGCTTTATTGTGCAGCGCCTGGTAGGCGAAGGCTGAACTCACAGTCGCGTCTCTTACAACACATGGAGTGCGGGGGGGGGGGGTTAGTACCGCGCGGGTCGGATACAAAAACCCACCAAAACCAATAATAACAATAATAAAATACAAGGGTTGAGCTCGGCCGTTCCGCTTATTGCACTGTCTCGTAGCGCCCGTTACAGTTCCCGATACCGCCGTGGCACGGAGCGGGCCCGGCCCACGAAGCCCCTCTTTAAGAACATTGAGTGCTAGTCGAGTTTGGAGGGAGGTGGAAGGAGAGAGAGGGGCAGTGCTGCTTTGGGGGGGGGGGATGTTTCTCAA
>JANIJG010007092.1:0-19471 GCA_024611175.1 Megaceryle torquata
ATTGCAGGGGAGGTTGGCCGGGGCTCTGAGCACCCTGCTCTGGTTGCAGATGGCCCTGCTCCCTGCAGGGGGGTGGATGAGGTGACCTTTAAAGGTCCCAACCCAAACCAGAATGTGATTCTGTGGTTCTATGATTTGCTGGGTCTCAAGGCCACCTCTGCAGCCTGGTACACAGCTGGGGGACACAGTGTCACTGTCCCCATCAGCCCTGTGCTGGATCCCCCAGCCAGCACCTCGCACCTTCATTGTCCCCCCTGCTCCATTAGTGAAGCCGGACCCCCCTGAGGACCTGCGGGTCTCGCCCATCCCCGGGGAGAGCAGGAAGCTGCTGCTGGAGTGGAGCCCACCAGGGTCCTGGCCCTTCCCGGGGTACTTCCCGCTGAAGTATCACATCCGCTACGCCCCGGAGGACTCTGTCACCACAACGGTACTGGCCACCCTCCTGCTGCAGCCCCCACCCTCCCACACGGGGTAAACTGAGGCACAGCTGAGGGGCACATCCCTAAGCAGGTCTGTGTCCTGGCCCCTGGCCCACGGGTGCCTCTAACCCCACTCTACCCCTAGATCGGGCCGTATGAGCAGACATCTTACACCCTGACGGGGCTACGACCCGGGAGCCTCCATCACATCCAGGTGGCTGCCAAGGCCTTCACAGACGCGGGGGAGTTCAGCACCTGGAGCATGCCAGCCTCGGGGACGCCCTGGATGGAGCCATGACAGGCAGAGCAGGGCCAGCATCCCCTTCCCCATCCCGCTCCTCTCTCTCGTCCCACTGAGGGGCCCCGCGGGATCCAGCCACTCTCCATCCACACATGCCCAGCTGTGTGGAGCCACCAGCACTGGAGGGACCCACCATAAACAGGCAATAAATCGGCTTGAGGCTCCGACCCTGTCCTGCTCTGGTGATGTTCTCCATGAAGCAGCTGAGCTGCCCCTGGGGATGGGCCCTTTGCTGGCTGTGAGGCCAGAGGGGGCCAGGCTGGCCCTGGCCATGGGCAGAGGGGAGGGCACAGACTCTGACCTGCCCCCACCACCTCCACTGGTCCAGACTGGTCCCCGGGGAGGGTCCAGACTGGTCCCTTTGCCCTCCCCAAGGCTTTGGCTGGTCCATGTAACCCCGCCATGGCCTGGACTGGGCCCTCTCCAGGCCTGTGCGCTCGCCACCGCCCCTCTTCATCGTCTCAGGTCGTCCCCAGGGCCCACACTGGCCCCAGAGCGGCCTCCCGGGCTCAGACCGGTACCACGAGGACCGCCCGGGGCCCGACCCTCGCCCCGGAACCTCCTTTCGGGTCGCCGCGGGCGGGTGAGCCGGAGGGCACACCTCCGCTGACGGACAGCAGAGACAGCCAGTAGCAGAAGAGAGACCGCTGGCAGCTGCTCCATCTCACCAATGAGAAGCGGAGGGAGGCGGGGCTAGTCCCAGGAAGTGGCGGCTGGCAGCGGGGCGTGCGTGGCCATGTCGGGGCTGGAGGCATTGGCGGGGAGCTGGGGGAGGGGGGCGGACAGAGGCCCCCCCAAGCCCCGGAGCTCTCTCTGCAGGGCGGCCCGAACCCCAGGGGCTCCCTGCAGAGCTGCTCCGGACCCCGGCTGAGCGCGGCCCGAGCTCCCGGGGGGGCCTCTGCGGGACCCGGTGCTGGCTCCTGGTAGCACCAGGCGCGGCCGGCAGGCGGCGCTGTTCGCGCCTGCGCCGTGCGAACGACGCCGCACCCCGGGCGGCCGCCGGGCGGTGTGCGCATGAGCGAATAGCGCCGCCTGCCGGCCCCGTGCCACAGCCGGCCCCGTGCCACAGCCGGCCCCGTGCCACAGCCGGCCCCGTGCCACAGCCGGTGCCGCGCAGGCGCAGTGAGCGGTGGGCAGAGGCCCAGCGGCGCGCGGCTGAAGGGAATGGCGGGAGCCGTGGTCGCCTCCGCTTGTCCCCTCAGCTTCCCGCGCTGGAGGCGGCTGGTGATGAGCCAGAGGGTGCCCAGGTAGCTCAGAAGGCCACCAGCAACCTGGCTTGTGTCAGCACTGGTGTGGCCAGCAGGATTAAGGCAGGGATTGTCCCCCGGCACTGGGCACTGGGGAGGCTGCCCCTGGAATCCTGGGGTCAGTTTTGGGCCCCTCACTCCCAGGACTTTGAGGGGCTGGAGCGTGGCCAGAGAAGGGTGACGGAGCTGGGGAAGGTGATGAGAGGTTATAGAGATGAAAAGACACGTTTGAACAGACCAGGGGTGAGATAAATACACAGAATGCAGCAGAGCCTTGCAAAACAAAGAGATAAAGAAACAAATGGACCTTGAATTGAGGCACAAGAAATTACACACACCACACACCCCCGGTCATGTGCCCAGAGATACCACAAGAAGCATTCCAGTTGTATCCTTAAGATGAACTTGGCTCATTCTATCGTAAAAAACACCCCTCCAGTGCTTAAGTTGTCCACCTCCAAGTAAAGATCCCTGCCCACTGAGCAGGTGCTGTACATTTCAAATGCACTTTAAATTGAGAGGAACAAAGGATCCTCTGATGGCCAACAAGTAGGAGCCGCTTACACAATAAGTAGTGTTTAGGTACCCGAGATGGTATCAATGCTCTGTGTGGATGTAACAAGGTGCCCTGCCTTTGAAAACTATTGCCTAGCAACCTTTTCTGTGCAGAGCTGGAATAAAGCAAGGATCTCAACTCCGTGTGTACTTCAGCTCTTTGCACACCGGGTGAAGAACCCGGATTTGGGACAATGAAGGGTCTGGAGCACAAGTGTGGTGAGGACCTGGGTTTGTTGAGCCTGGAGAGAAGGAGGCTCAGGGGAGCCCTTCTGGCTCTGACAGCTCCTGACAGGAGGGTGGGGCCAGGGGGGGTCGGGCTCTGCTCCCAAGGAACAAGGGACAGGACAAGAGGAACCGGCCTCAAGCTGCCCCAGGGGAGGTTGAGGTTGGAGCTGGGGAACAATTTCTTCTCCTCCAGGGTTGTCCAGGCCTGGCCCAGGCTGCCCAGAGCTTGGTGTCCTTAAAGGGCACTTGGAGAAGGGCTCATTCATCTCCTGCTATGAAGTTCCATCTCGCTCCAGCTGATGGCACGATTGAGAGCGCGTAGAGCAGAGACTTTTCCCAGGAAGACAGACGGTGTGTTGGACAAAGTCCCAGCTCTCCCGCTCCAGTATTTGATACTGTACAGCGTGGGTCTCAGCCTCGCACCACGCCAGTATTCCCACCAATAAAGAGTTCAGAGAAGAGCCTGTTTCTTATAAAACAAAAAAATAAATACAAGCCAGGGCGAGTCACTAGGTCAGAGATGAGACGAGAGTTTTCTGCAGGACAAGCAACCAGCAGTTTGAGGCTGTAAAGGCCTCCTGGCCAGAGGACTGGGCTCCCACCAGCAGGAGTTAATGGTCTGTCAGTCCACAGGAGAGCTTCCTCCCCTAGCACATGTGTGTTTGAGGCAATAATCCCTCCAGGGTTTCAGCTCCTTCTGTGTCTCGCTTACAGCTGCGTAACCTTCCAAACACACAGCAAAGGCATTTTTCTCTGGGAAAGTGTCAGCTCCCTTTGGCCCCACGCTGACAATCGGCCATTGTGTGTCCATTCGAGGATCCTGAGCACACCAAGAGAGCCCCCAGACCGGCCGGGCTGAACACCTGGGCTTTCCTGGGGCAACTGTAGAAGCCAAACAGCCTTCAAGTTAACACTTGGGGTATACGGATTGAAACGGGGTCGCTGAACCAGGCAGGCTGTGGCATTTGGAGCAGCTAAAGGCTGCTCCATCCTGGGAGGGTTAGAAATGCATCTTTACAAGGTCTTGTGGCAAAAATCGATTTTACATTTGGGAACAAAAAGACCACCTCCTGATTATCTTTGAGCTTGTGGAAACTTGTTTGAGAAAAAAAAAGAATTATTACTTATTTCATGGAGGCAGAGCTGCCTAATACTTAAAACCCAGGACCAAAGATTTTTCTTCCTGGCTTTGTCTCTTACACCAGAGTGACCTTAGGAAGGGCATCGTCTTTGCTGCAGAATTTCCCTGTCTTCAGTGTGATAATAACAACAAAATCCTCACAGGATTTTTGAACTAGTTCAAGTAGTTAATATTCAGAAAGATCTTCAAGCTTCTTGTTGGTTCAGATCTTAATAAAGCCATCGCCTGCAACACAAGCTTTGCTTTCTAAAACCAGTTTAAAGTGCCATAAGCTCCACGTTCTTTCTAAAACAGGATGGTAGATTCATGGGAGCTTTTACAGGGTGGCTCCTGTCATCCAAAGTTTTTATTTGTCTTCTCATCACCTAGACCTGAATAAAAAACCTTGGAATTTGGGTTCTGATTGGAAAATGTCCTCGGCAGGGCAGTTTTTTAGCGTCACCTAGCAGCCCTCAAAACTAGCACAGAACTTTTTCCATCATTTACCCTTGGGTTCTATTTTTGCAGGTTTCTCTGTAACCAAAATACCTCATTTTATTCATTTCCATGTGGAAGACGAGCTTTTGGAACCCAAGGCAGTGACCCAAGGTGGTTGGTGGGCTCTCGGTGGTTGTATCCCCGCCGCTGGAATGGCAGCTCTCTGGGAACGGGAGAACACACTCAACCACGAGGCCAACCTTGAAGACAATGAAACCGTGGGGCAAAGTTTCAGGAGATCATGGTACATCTGTACCATCTGTCCCTGAGGATGCTGAGGAAGGCACCTGCAGGATGGGAATCGCTGTGACAGCGCGTGAGCTTATTTTGCTGTGATTTCTCTGGGGTTTTGTACACCAGCAACCCGGCCAGTGGCAGATGGGGAGTGTGCAGCAAAACCAGTGACTTGGTAAGAACGGAGCCTGCACTCCCTGACTTTCCTGGGTGGAGGGCTTGGCACTGCTCAGATCACTCTTTTCCAGCTTGGGATTTTCTTTCTCTTTGGCCTCAGGAGAAGGGCCCCACCGGGGAACTGCCCTTTACAAACCTTGTCTTTATCATCTTGCACCATCACAAGGTTCCTGTGTTTAGTCTGGGACCTGCTGTAACTTAGCAGCATTGGGTAACCCAACAATTACAGTACCCTGCAAGAATGCCAGACTGGACACCCCTCCGTGCCCGTGCCAGGCAAAGGGGCTCCACCAGGGATTGAAGCGGGTTCAACATGTGGTACCATCCCTCTTTGCCTTTTACAGCCCTCAAAGGCTAATAAAAGCTGCTGATTCCCATTTAATGGATAACGTTGGTTACTAACAAGCTCACCTCCCTCTTAAAAAGCCAACATGGGTCTCGGGAGATCTAATTTAGGAAGCACATGTAAGACCAGGGTGTCATGCAAGGGCCTCTGGGGTGGAAGCCACACCATGCACTGCTCCAGGCTGGTCGCCTGCCAGAGCTTGGAGTATTTTTATCCACTGGCCAAGCTGCCAGAGGCTTTCCTCAAGCTTTGCACCACCCGAGTGCCGTGGAGGGCAGACTCACCTCCACAACAGGCATTAATTCTCTTGGAGTAGTGCAGGGACTCCCTGATGGCAGCAGCCAGCAGCAGGCACCAGCAGTGGAGCAGACTGGGCACTGCAAACAGAAAGGCTTGAGCCCTGGCCTTGTGCTGCAGAGCTCTTCTGGTGCCAGCTCTGGTGCAAGGTCAGCTTCCCCCTTACTTTTCCCCTTACTCCAAGAAGGATGTTGAGGTGCTGGAGCTGGGGAAGGGTCCAGAGCACAAGTCTTGTAAGCAGCAGCTGAGGGCCCTGGGCTTGTTGAGCCTGGAGAGAAGGAGGCTCAGGGGAGACCTCCTGGCTCTGGACAGCTCCCTGACAGGAGGGTGGGGCCAGGGGGGGGTTGAGCTCTGCTGCCAGGGAACAATCAACAGGACAAGAGGAATCAACATCAAGTTTCCCCAGGGGAGGTTTAGGTTGGAGCTGAGGAACAATTTCTTCCCCTCCAGGATTGTCCAGGCCTGGCCCAGGCTGCCCAGGGCAGGGGTGGAGTCCCCGTGACCCCTGGAGGGGTTTCCAAGCCCCCGTGGAGCTGTGGTGCTGAGGGCCAGGGGTCAGTGGGGCCCTGGGGGAACGGTTGGACTTGATGCTCTGGAAGATCTCTTCCAGCCAAAATGATTCCATGATTCTACCCTGTTCAGTCTGGTCCACTGAATCTTCAGTCTCCACTGGTGCTACCACTGGTATAACGCAGACCAGCGAAGGTCACCAGTGTACGTCGACAGGCGCTGCCTGTAACCGCTGTGCTCTGAGCCTTCGCAGGTACCGGTTGCACACGGTGTCCTCCCTCCGCACCACGGAGCTTCCAAACCTGCCCTTGCCACGCTACAGTGTGGCAAAGGAGTCCAACCATCTGCGGCCTGTTGTTTGCACGGGTGACAGACCCGTGTCAGGACACACAAGAGCGTGACACCCGTACTGGGAATGCTGTTGTGATGGGAGTGACACGCAGCTAGAGGGGGCCTGGGGTGCCCAGAGACAATCAGGGGATCTGAAAGCAGACAGCTTCACCCTGTCCAATATGGTCTTCTTTAAACTATGTTTTTACTTCAGATTTGGGCTGCCAATAACTCATTCAAACAATGATCTAATGCCGATGTGAATGTTTGTAAAACCTCACTGCTCTGGCAGGTTGAGCGCTTGCCAAAAGGCAATCACATGTAATTAGGGAGAAGGAATTTGAATACACTGGCCTTTCAGTGCCGCATATTTTCCAGTTGTGTTTGGACCATTTTAACTATCTCATTAACTGGGGTTGTTGCTCCGTGTTGGGGTTTGTGTGACTTGCTCCTGTCTTCAAAGGAGTCTTCTCTGCAGACAGCACTGCCAAAAACCCGCCTCAGGTGCTCAACTCTCTCCACCTTCCAGTGGTTCCTGCTGCGGGGAAGGTTCCTGGGGTGGCTTTTCAGGCACATTGAGCCCTGAACGAGCACCAAGCACCGGGAGCCTGGAGCAGTTTTAACTGTCACTCAAGCAAAGGTCATGGGCAGAAGTGAAGGAAACAAAAGGAAAGGATCCTCTACTTCCCATTAGCAGGTGATGTCCAGCCAGGGCCCAGGAAGTCAGGGAACACAAACACCTTAATAACAAATCCACCCCCACCCCCTCATTTCTGTTAGCTTCTATTGTGTGATGTCCTGTGGTGTGGACCATCTCTGTGGGCAGCTGCCATCAGCTGTCCTGGCTCTGTCCCCTTCCAGCCTTCTGGCCCTTCAGGGGAGGTTGGAGGGACAGCCATGATGCTGTGAGCTCTGTTTGGTGGTAGCCAGACCATCATGTGTTACTGGCACCCTTCTAGCTACAAATACAAAGCCAGACCCAGCACACTCAGGAAATGGGTCAGAACCCCCCTGTCCTGACTGCCCAGGTGACACATGACCTGTCCAGCCGCTGGTGAGGAAGGGTGTGCTCTTCGTTTGTCTGTTGTGTCCTGCTGCCTGTGATCTGCTCTCCCCCATAATTCTACAGGCAAACTCCAAAACACCTGAAGGCTTTGTCCCAAAGCGTGGTTGAAAACTCAACTCAGAAGGCCAAGTCCTGTGAGACCAGGACCTGTTATTTAGAGGAGGAATTTCTTTCCTAAATGTTAGAGAGGAGAGGTGAATTCTGCTCTCTGGTGATTACTAGGGTTTGAAAGCCTCATTTCCAGCCAACAGTCATCACATAAACTTGTGCTGAAGAACCTGACCTAGTTTGAATAATTGGAGGTAATTGTCAGCTCTTTCCAAATGACAAAACCCTTAATCACCAGCAGATGCTCAGCCAGCCTCGGAAAAAGGCTGAAAACCCATAATGGGATGAGGAGTAGTGTTGTCCCTGAGGCACCAAGTTTCAGGAATGGGCAGGAATCTTCCTTAGGGTTTTTTCCAGTACATGGTCAGATGCTCGGACTGGGGCGCCAGTTCAAGCTCATGGACTGGGCATCTCTCCAGAAAGTCTGTAAATATACCATGAGCACATTGATGACTGACACTGAAGTATCAAGATGGAGCAACTTTGAAATGGGGAGTTGAAAGTTTGGGTTGCTCCAGGGGTTGATGTCCCAGATCCTTGAATGTAGACTCTCAGATCCCTAAACTGGTCTGGAGTTTCCTACAGCTTTTGCAGCCCCAGGCGTGGAGGCTCTGACCGATGCCTCTGTGCTCTGTGGCAACCCACCCGCAGAGCTCTGTGCCAAGTGCACTTCTGGGAAGCGAAGGCTCTGAAGTGATTCTCGGCACATTTGGTGCATTTTATAGCACACTGGTGTTCATCTATTCCTAACCTCCTGCAGTGGGACTAATAATCAAGGATCCTGACTCAAAACCAACGACTCCCTTGGGAGCGTGTCTGGGACAAGGCTTTGAAGCAGGCGGCGATGTGGAAACAGTGACACCAGTGCAGTTCCCATGGACCAGGGGGTCTCCCATGTGGACATGGGTGTGGAGCTTTTCAGCTGAAAAAGGGTGACAAATGAATCATAACACCTTTGGGGAGAGGTCACTCTTCCCATGATGTGTTTGTTTAGGGCTCGGCTGTTCCTGCGAAACAGCTGCCACTGCGGGAAGAAAAAGCCCAGAGCAGTGGCACGGCGTGTGGTGATCAGAGCTGGTGAAAGGGGAGCTGGAAGGGATGAAGATGTCTCCTCAGTCACACAAAGAGAGGCCCTTTCCACAGTGCTGCGAGGACACTCAGAGGCAGCAGCTTGTGGATGGGGGAGGTGGCAGTTCTACTAAACCCTTCTGTACGTTGCCGTCCCCGGGTCTTGCTGGTGGTCTGGTGGTCGGGGTCTGGAGACAACAGCAAGAGCCAGAAGCTGTGTAGCTGTCACTCTGTCTCAGGGCTGTGCCTACAGCCCATTTGGCACTGCTGATGATCTCAGCTGAGTCCTTTGCTCCCTCCCAGCCGTGCTTGCTCCTGGACACCAGCTTTGCTGTGCCCTGGTCCTTGCAGTGCCCTCAGGAGAGGGTTGGCTGCTCCCTACAGTACACAGAGCTGGGGGGGTGAGAAGGACAGCACAGGTCTCTGGGCAGGATCTGCACCCAGCAGGGCCCGGGCAAAGATGGTGACCAGAGTTGGGGACAGGCTCAACTTGGACCTAACTCAGGCAGGGCTGAGCTGGATGGAGCTCCTGGCCCAGGGGCCCCAGGCGAGGCTGGCTGGGGACCATTAGGTTCTATGAGTGCACTCAGGACCCTGACAGAAATGCATCGGTCACACAGACTGGAGGTGGCCTTAAGCAAAGGCCATTTCTCTGCTGCTGGCTCCTGCCAGATCCTCCCAGCCCAGACTAAGGGCCTCATATAGCCTTTAAGATCAGCTTTTGATGAGTCTCTCCCCAAAGAAGGGCTGGGATAACGCCAGGCTCCAGCAAACCATTCTGACCAGTCACCCAGTGCTGGCAGGTTACTTTTGCTGGAACAAACTCCACCTCTTGCCTTTCTACAGTGCTTCTAGTCCAGACATCCTCCTAGCTCTTCCTGCCAGCATTGTAATGAAAAATGGCTCTTCTATTATGTCTGCTTCCATCTGAATCCCTCTAGGAAAGATCTCGTGTTCTCCAGCTCTTTGCTGCTGAAATTAGCACTGGCACCCTGCAGGACTTCGGGGCTTGACTCGCGTCTAGAAGTGGGATGAGTTACTGAGGCTGCAGAGACGAGAAACGTTGGAGAGCCAAGTGTCCAAAAGTACATGCTTAATAATAGCACAGTGAGAGGAGGTGCTCCAGGAAGGCAGCGAAACGATCCCGCTAAGGATGGAAAAATAAAAAAAAAAAAAGAAAAATGAAATGTGTTCTTGAGGGGTTTGCACAATCCCCAAAGGGTTAAACTGTGGCACAGCCTTTGGGACAGAGACCGAATGCTGGAGTGGGCACTGGGATTGGAACCAGAATGACAGTTTGAGGTCACTCACAAAGCTTTCTAATTACAACTTTTTTAAAAATTTTTTAATAATAATAAATAAAAATAATAATAATAATAATAAAATGGTGTGTTTTATTCTGTAAGTGCTGAACATTCCACAATTGCTGTGTTTAATAAATACAGCAGGGGCTCCTAGGAGACTGAATGGGGCTGAATGAATGAAGTATGTAAGACATCTGAAACCTATTAGTCGGAGCAAACTGTTAGAGAGGCAGGAATTCTTCTCTTTTTAAAAATATTTATACATTTTGCTTTAATGTCAGGCCAACATCTTATTTGGGGTTATGTTCCAGTGGAAGGAAAGGTGTGTCGGGGGGAAATGCAGGGGGAGGGGAGGTACATTTTTGGTTCGGTTCCAAAAGGAGCCGAAGGGCTCTGTGGCTTTAGGAACATATTTTCCTTTCGGAATCCAACCCAGCACATGGAAACCTACGGGGCTGCTGCCCCAGCCACGATATGGGGTGAATGTCTGGAGGACTCAGTTCATTTTGGTGTCCATTTTGGGTCATCAGCTGGGCTCATTAGACCTGGAGCCCCTTGCCTGGGGCACCAGGAGAACTCTTGTGGCCCTCACAAGGTTTGGTTTATGGATGCCTTGAGATGTAGCTTGTTTAATCTTGTTCTGGTATTTAGAGAGGAATTGAAGTGCACGGCCAGTGTCTTCTCCAACACATGGACAGCTCCATGAAGTCACACTGGTGGCCACCAGTCACATCCCTTCCTGCTCTCTTCATCTCTCCCTGACACAACCTTTCCACCCAGGCTTTCCCTTCTAGTGCAGGAATTAGCTCACCTACTTAGCGAAAGGCAGAGAAGCAGGGAGGATGGATGAGAAGAAGCAGAGACTAAGCAGAGCTAACAGCTCTTTAGGACCCACTTTACCCACACAGATCATAGAATCAAGGAATACCTGGACTCCACCTGGAAGAGTGATCTCCATATATCTGAGAAGCTGAATCTCACCGCAGGACGTTATTTAAGGCTCAGACCAAAGCAGAACAACATACCAGCAGACACAGAGAGGGGATGTTTTGTGTTGTTTTATATGTTGGACAGATTTTCCACACCAAGGGGGTGTTGCTGGGAGTGCCAGTGACAAACGCTTTGGAAAAAGTGCCTTAAGTGTGAGCCAAGAATTTCCTTCATCAGCCTTTTGCTAAGGTGTACAATATTTCATGATCTCTGTCTTGCTCATACATACTTCTGAAGGTGTGTCTCACCCGAGCCTCTTGGGAGCACCATTTCCTCATCTTCTCGGGTTGTCTGGACCCTGCAGCTGGCCTTGGAGAAGGGCAGGAGCTCTCTGGCTGGAAGCGGGTTGTTAGGGGGTGAAGTGACCCATGAAACATGATGAAGATGAGCTGGAGCCCACATATTGAACGGAGCGGCCCTGTCAGGTGCTGAGCCATCGCTGAATTAAACACAACTCTGTTTAATTAGAAGCAACTTAGAGCAGTGCTCTAGGTCAAGAAAGGCAAGGGGTGGAAGCATTGCTGGATCTGCAGTCTGGGGACTGTGAAGAGCGGTGGCAGGAAATTTAAGCGATGGCTTGAACCTCAGACACAGTGAGTGCTGGAGGACATTTAATGAAGTCATTAGAATTCATAGGATCATCATAGAATGGTTTGGGGTGGGCTTGGGTTAAAGGTTATCTCGTTCCAACCCCTCACCATGGGCAGGGGCACCTGCTCTAGTGAGCAGGTTTCTCAAAGCTCCATCCAAGCCAGCCCTGAACACATCCAGCGATGGAGCATCCACAGCTTCTCTGGGCAGCCTGTCCCCGTGTCTCACCACCCTCAGAGGGAAGAACTTCTTCCTAATATCTAATCTGGCTCTCCCCTCTTCCAGTTTAAAACCGTTACCCCTCATCCTGCCACTACACTCCCTGATGAAGAGCCCTCCCCAGCTTTCTGCCAGGCCCCTTGAAGTCCTGAAAGGCCCCCAGAAGGTCTCCCTGGAGCCTTCTCTTCTCCAGGCTGAACAAGCCCAACTCTCTCAAGCCTGGCCTCCCAGCAGAGGGGTGTTCCAGCCCTCCCAGCATTTTTTGTGAGCCTGAGTCTGATCCCAGCCCTTCCTTCTAGGGAAGAGAGGCGTCTGTTCAGCGCAGTAGCTGGAACAGAGACTTTGCATCAGAATGAGTAGTCCGAGAACTGGCGTAAGCTTTGACCAGAACTGCAGCGTTCTCGGGCTGTGCATCTCCTCTGCTCACTTGCTGTGCAAACACCAAATTCAGGCTCCTTTGCTGCTCAGCTTTGTCTGAACATGGAGCTGAAATACCAGGAGGATGGTTTGGTTCATTTCCAGCTTGCCGGAAACCGGAGATTCCTGGAAGATTTCCAAGCCAATCGCTAAGCCCGGATGGATTTTGGTTACTCTGTCGCACGTGAACCTGATCTCGAGATCCTCTGACCCCTCCAGCAGCGTGACTGTCCTGACTGCCTCTCCCAGTGTCACACCGACCCATTCACAGTCACTCACGGTTCACTCTTTTAATTTCTTTTGTACCCATTGTACAGCAGGTCGATATTTCTCTGGTTTCTCTGCGGGGCTATGAACCGTATTCAACGCTCTAATGAAGCGGAGCGATATGACTCCCAGAGCATTTTATCTCTTCTAAGCTTGTTCTCTGTGAATGAAGATAATTAAACTGCCTTGTCAGGGGGGTTTCACGGGCTCCTATTCCCCCACGTTCTGCTAAAGCCTCGTCTGCTTCGTTACGGGTAGCTGCTCTTGTCAGATTATCTCCTGGGCTCTGCTCCTGCCCAGGGTGTGGTTACCACTGGCTGGTAGATCTTGCTGAGGGGTTGGCAGAGGTGCCCAGAGCTAGTGCTGGACATTTCCCATCAGCTGACTTAAGGAAAGAGAAGGAGACAGTGCAAAGGCTGAGACTAAACCAGGGCCCTCTCCATTAGAAACTCAAATCTGACGCAGCAACACAAGAGATGTGGAAGTTGCAAAGGAGGTGAGAGATTGGCCCCATAATATTTTTTCACCGGCTTGTAGCACTTTGAATGGACACAACGAGTCCCTCTGCACCCCGGACTGGTGCAGAACAGATTTGCTACTTGCCCATTTTCTACCAATATGTCGACAGAGCATCCAAAGCACAGAACACCCCCCAGTGTGTCGGGCTGTGATTTGTATCTGTCGTATTCCCCAAACTCCCGCTATACGCAGCAGGACGTGCCCTCCTTGTGGGAATGATTAACAACAGGGTTATTTTCACGTGAAATCAGGATGGATTGGGAGCAGCCGTCTGGGCTGTGTGTGCAGCAGCGATACCTGTGGCTGCTGCTCCTTGGGCTGCAACAGGCTGTTCTCTACCCGAGCTGTGCTGGGACTTGCTGTGCGTCGCTTGCAAACTGGTTTGCCGTGTCGCAGTGGCCCGCTGGACAAAAAAGGGAGGAGTTCTGTGTTTTCTCCAAGTGCTGAGACTAACTGCAGCAGCTCCAAACGAGCAGAGTGGGGCCGGGGCCAAGAGTTTGGAAGCCGTGAGTGGAGCGCAGCCCTGAGCTCAGCGCCATGGCAGCTCTCCACATGGAACGTGACGGCTTTGGAGACCTGCACCTCTGCGATCCTCAGTTCCAGGAATGTTCTAGGAAGTGGGCAGAATCCTACTGATTTTGGTGAAAGTTGGAAAAACCCGATTTCCCCCTGTGGTCTCTCAGAACACTGGTGTGACAGAGCAGCCCACGATGTTTGAGTGACCTTTAGGTCTGGGAGACCCCATTTAACCTGGGTGCTTTCCTCTCTTTATCCCCTTCACTCCCATTCAACCAAACCTCTTTCCCTGAAGCCAGCTGAAGAAAGGCTTTTCAAGTTAATACCAAAATAAACATAGTTCTGTCCAACATGGGAGGGAAGAGCACAGGGGGAGAGCATGGGGCTCAGTTGTGAAAGCAGCCCAGCAGGAGAAGGTTGGATCTCCCAGCCCAGCAAGCACTGGATGTGGTGCAGCAGAGTAAAATACCTCAGCAGAGCTGGGATGGGACCCAAGTCCTTCTCTATCTCCTACAGCTTTAGGGGTGTTTATCAAGGGATTTCTCTCCCTTTTCACTTGGGCAAACACAATGCTGAGTGTTTGGGGTTTGTTCCTGGGCATTTCTTTTAGGTGATGGGGAAAACATTAGTAAGTACAGCAGATTTGTTTCTCTGCTTATGAACAAGACAATGTAACAGGAATAAAACAGGGAGCTGAAAAAGAGTCTGTTGGAGGGGGTCGGGGGGGAGAAGATCTTGCAGAAGATGCCTGCAGTGGACTGGCCACATGCAGGATTCTTCAAGAATATGCTGGGCACCTGAACAGTCTCTCTGTGTTAGTCCAGGTTTTATCCACCCACTGGGAAAGATTAAAATTGTGCTGTTACGTTGGATTTTTGCCTGATTTGATTCCTTTCCCAAGCACTGTATCATAGAATCATAGAATGCTTTGGGTTGGAAGGACCTTACAAGATCATCTCATTCCAACCCACCTGCCACGGGCAGGGTCACCTCCTACTGGAGCAGGTTGCTCAAAGCCCCATCCAACCTGGTCATGAACACATCCAGGGATGGAGCATCCACAGCTTCCCTGGACAACCCGTACTAGGGTCTCACCACCCTCAGAGTCAAGAACTTCTAATTTCTCCCCTCTAAATCTCCCCTCTGCCAGTTTAAAGCCATTGCCCCTTGTCCTATCACTACAAGCCCTCATAAAAAGTCCCTCCCCATTTTTTTTGTAGCCTCCTTTAAGTACAGAAAGGCTGCAATAAGATCTCCCTGGAGCCTTCCCTTCTCCAGGCCGAACAACTCCAACTCTCAACCTGTCCTCACAGCACGGGGTCTCCAGCCCAACATGCACATAAATAAATGGCTTGAAAGTGGATTCAGCCACGTGACCCACGGTCCTCGACAAGCCCCCTGGCAGAGCTGATTCAGGCAGTCCTGACGCAGTGGGATTAGATCTAGCTTGGATTTTCCTTCTTCCTTTCTGCTGACCGCCCACACTCATCCACTTCACCAAGCAGCTGGAATCCCGGGCACGCGGCGGGAGGCTGGCTGCTGAGTAAGGAATGGCAAGGAGGGGGTTCAGGAGACTGTAATCAGGCGTTTGTAATGCTCCGTGCCCTGCATGTGCCTCTTCTGCTGTGCTGGTGATGTGTCTCACCACCCTCTTACCTTTGTCATGCCACTGGCCCTCTGCCCCACTGAGTAGAACCGCTTTCTCCTCTTGGTCTTTATCTGCAAACTCTTGTCTAATCTCAGCCCAGAAAGACAAGATTTCACATCCCGGTGTTAAAAGCAGCAACAGTTAATAGAGCATTGCAGAGGAACGTGACATTTCTGGGGTTCCACCCCTCCAGCCATGGATGCTGGAGCCCTCAGGCAGGATTCCTCATCCCTGGGATGTCTTCACAAGTTGGCCTCCTGGCCCTGCCCAGGAGGAGGTCTGCCTGTTTACACTCTGCTGTAGACCAGGGCCCGGGCAGGCTGGACTCTGTTTGGTGAGGCTTTTGAAGTGGAAACAATGCTGCTGTGATGGAGGAGGGCTGGCGAGCACAGAATGGCCAGAGTGGGAGGAGGAAGAGGAGGACCAGGCCAGGCCCATGCTTTGTACCCAAATAGCCATCCCGAACTTCAGCCTGCTGAGTTCCCAAGAAACAGTCTGTACAATTATGTCACCTGGAGTTCACATCCCGATAAAAAAAATGGCCCGAAAATAGACTGCCTGGGCTCCCTGACAGAGGAGCTACAAGGTGTGTCTCGTCTGCTTTGGAGAAGAGGAGGCTTGATCATCCTGAGTAAACCTCAAGGTTTACTGGGACAAGCTGAGCAGGACTGTGCCTGGCTGACTTGCTGGGGGCTCTGGCTCATTGCTCGTCCAGCTCATCCAACTGGCCTCTGCCCATGTCTCTGCCAACTCCACTTCCCAACACTGTCTGCAGGTACCCAGGAGTCAACTCAGAGCACCCTGGTCCTGGCCCACCCCTGCAATGGACTCTGGGACACCCACAGAGGAGGAAGGTGCTGTGTTGGTGGCGTGTGTTGGACAAGAGAGCAGAACCACTCTCATGCCTGGAGACACCACATCCCCTGTACTGAATCTCAGGCAGGTCGAGTCCAGCCCACGCATCTGGTCCTGCCTTGTGTCACTTTGTCCCCCCCAAACCTCATCCCTGTAGCTACAGAGGCTGTAGGTGAAGTCCCATATGTTTGTATAAGGAGAAAAGTTCCTCTTTCTGCCGTCACTTTCCCCCATCCACACTCCCCTTTGATCAAACGCTAGTTGACTGAGGCAGGTGCTCACAGAGATTTATGAGCTCTGGGGGCCTTTATGCTACACACGTCCACCCCCTTTGGTCTCGCCGGGCAGAGGAGCCTCTTCCCTGCACGCCAAAGGCTGTCAGGAAATTGCTTGTGAGCACAAAGAAAGCATGTAGGACTTTGAAGAATCCAACTGTAGAGGCTGAAAGTGTTTAAGAAGGAAGATTAGATAAAATATTTCAGAGCATATGGGGCTTCTTGACCACTCCATTGTTGGCCATCTCCAGCTGTCAGACCCTGAGCGATCCCAGAAGGAGTTAATGGAGACCTGGGCAGGAGCCAGGAGCTCTTGCCGGAAGCTTATCTTCCCCACCAAGATATCTGATGTCTACAGCTATGGACACGGTATTATTCTCATAAAGCACAACAATAACAACAAAACAAGCGCTTCTATTCACAGCTCTGTAAAGAACCATAAGAAAAAAAAACCCCAAACCCAACCAAGCAAAAAAAAGCCCAACAAACCCACCCCAAAAAAGAAACCCACCCAAAAAAGGGACTGGAAATGTAAGAGTATTTATTCAAATGGAACCATGTGTTTCACATAGTCCTGTCTTCATAAGCTTGTGCACATCACGTTGATGTTTATGTTCTCCTCTGGTGTGTGAGGGGTTTTTTTCCATGCCTGTTAGTGATTAGCCGGAGGGAGCCTGAATGAACTCATGTCTCCGGTGAGCAGGACCAGGAAAGCCTGTGCACGCCGGGTGATGTGCAGCTGCAGGGAAGGCACAAACTCCCTGCAGAACGGCCCTGCCTTTGTCCCCACACAACTGGCCGAGGAGACACGAGGGCCTGGGCTGAAAGGCAACCGGGAAAGAGAAGGGTGAAAAAAGGGGAGAAAATTGTCCTCTGGCTCACTGAGGAAAGTGTGAATTCAAGCTCTGGATTGAGTCTCCTCTGGAGATGTCCCCTAAGGCTCATGGGAATCTGGAGCAATCCTGTCCAGTATGGGTTCATCCAGGGATGCGTAGAGATGGCTTGGGCCACTGGCTGTGTACATTTCTGGCTTGAGCACATCACCTTCACCTTCTGATGGGATGCTCGGGAGAGTCACTAGGTCTCTGGGGTCTCCACCACCCATTAGGTGTCCAGGGGAGGGCAACTAAGCTGGTGACAAGGCTGGAAGGCATGTTCTTTGAGGAGCAGCTGAGGACTCTGGGTTTGCCTCCTTTGGAGGAAAGGAGGATGGGTCCCCATCCCTGGAGGGGTTTCCAAGCCGTGGAGCTGTGGTGCTGAGGGACAGGGGTCAGTGGAGCCCTGGCAGTGCTGGGGGAATGGTTGGACCTGATCTTGAAGGTCTCTTCCAACCAGAACGATTCTAGGATTCTGTGATCCACACTGCCCTCAAACAAAACTTGTTTATGAAACCTGACTTGTCAGCAAGTACTGACTGAACCTTCTTCCCTTTAACTTGTCATTAAACCACTCTCACAGATTTACATTATAGACAGCACAGGAGCAGCCCAGGCTGTTCAGTTCAGCCTGTGCTACTCAAGAAGTCAAACTGGATTGTCATTCTGTTCCTTCAGGCTTTTAACTCCCCATCTCGGTGAAAGTCTTGAACACGTACCAAAAATAAGGCCTGGTGGGAGTGGTGTCGGTGCACACCAGCACCTTTCCTGGCAGAGTCCCTGGCCTCTCACCAGCTGCACCAACCCTCTGAGGCCAACATCCAGCACCTGCACCGTGTCAGACGTCAGCCACGAACAGCCTTTTTCAAGGGAGTAACTCATGTAGGTGTTGGCACTGGGGAAAATTTGCTTCTACTGTTAGTTCACAGCTGGCACCAGGCAGAGAGAGCTGAGAAGAAAGAGGGTGTTTTGCACCTCCCAGGGAAGGCGAAGAAGTAAGAGCTGAACTATTAGCTCGAATCTCTGCCTGCTAAAAGGAAACAGATTTGCTGCTGGCGCTGGGTTCATTCTCTCATTACGCTGAACTGGGAAAGAGACCCTGCAGGCGACGGACTAAAGACATTCAGGTTACTATGGCCAAACAATGACATCAGCTGATAGACTAACTCATAACAGAGGGTGATGGTGACTCGCACACGACCCTGACAAGCAGAGTTTGTTAATGAGCCAAAAGAATAAAAAGGAAAATCTATTTCCCCAGACCTTGAAGTATTAATAATAGTCGTGAGAGGACAAAATAATGATGCAACTCCCAAGAGACACAGAATGATCTTCTGCCAGACAGCTCAAGACACCAAGACCTCTGCAGCGTGTGTTTTGTACGAGGATGCTAAAGGCTGAACTGGTCTCATGATGTGAGACAGGGATCCTGCGTCCGTGTGCTGCGAGCCATTTGTGAGCGGCCGCTGTACCGGAGCGACTGGTGGACACGATCTCCTTCTCAGCAATTCTGGTCTTTCTGTGGTTTTTTTTTTCATTTCAAGTGTATCCTGAAGATTCTGGATTCTGCTGAGACAACAGGTTTAGACCAGTAACCAAACAGACCCATGTGTGGGGCTGGCCATTGGTCTGGGATAGTCCGAGCTGATAAAACTCAAGTGCCCAGGTTTGGAGCAAGTTAATGAAGAGTCCTCCAGCCAATCAGCACGTGCTATTCAGGGGATAAGTGAGGTCATGGTCCAGTTGAGATGTCACTGCCTTGTCCTGGGGCAGGAGGAGAGTTTAAGGGTCTGTGATCCATGATGTGAGAGCTGTTTTCAGGGCAGGAGAACAGTCCCCATTACACTAATTTGAATGGAGCTGCTTCCCCCTTCCCTTGGTGTAACGTGACTTGTGGGTGGCAGAACGGGGCCTTGCTGGAGCGTTTCAAATACAGCCATTTACTGCAGGAGAATTCAGGGCTGAATTTGCTGCTTGGGGTGGTTTGTCTGCGGCACCGGAGTGCAGTTACGCGATGGTGAGGCTGTTCCAGCACACGCTGTACTGTTCCAGCTCCAGCGTTGCCTGTGTGGTCTGGCAACGTTCATAATACAGATGAGGTTTCATGCAGCACCTTCTGTGGAGGCAAATCTTGGGACGAGAAGTGAAGAAAAGAATGCCCAGGCAGTGTGAAAACTGAGAGAGGTTTGCATTTACCAGCTGATTCTGCACAGGCAAGCAAATCAAAACCTGTGGACCTCCACTGAACAGAAGAAACCAACCACCCATTACAGATGACATGTCACTGGAGAAGAATTAAGGAGTAGCCATCCAGGTCAGTGCAGCTGCCTCAGTTGGCGATGAATGAGCTGGCTTGTACATGATGGAATCACAGACTGGTCTGGGTGGGAAGGGACCTTTCAAGGTCGTCTGCTTCCAACCCCCTGCAGGGAGCAGGGCCATCTGCAAGCAGAGCAGGGTGCTCAGAGCCCCGGCCAACCTCCCCTGCAAT
>JANIJG010007092.1:38798-54522 GCA_024611175.1 Megaceryle torquata
CTCAGATATTTACAGACATTCCTAAGATCCCCTCTCAGCCTTCTCCTCTCCAGACTAAACAGCCCCAGCTCCCTCAGTTTTTCTTCAGGGAGGAGATGCTGATGTGTCATTGTCGTTGGACCAGATGATCGTTGTAGGTCCCCTCCAGCTGAAATGTTCTATTCCATCCAGTGTTCTTACCAGTGAAATGCAGGCTCACGTGTGCACAGAGGACACCCCATCTGCAGGGAGGCAGCTTTGGGGCATCTCTGCTTAGAAAGGATGAGGAAGAACATGGCAGAAGAGCAGGGTCGAATTGTGGCACTTTTTTGCTTTCCTCCACCATGTTCCTGCCCTGGCCAGGAGGTTGGTCTTTGTGCTCCAAGGCCTTGCTAAAGCTGGGTTTAGGGTGAGCATACATGTCTTCAACATGGAGCTTCTGTCACTGGGATCCAGTCACCTCTTGAGCACGTTTTGGCTTCTTCCAGGTCCTAATACCCCACTTGTATTAACCTTGATATTTATTTATCAAGCCAGAGATGAAATACTACAAACCAAGAAGGAATAAAATTACAGCAGCAGTTGGAAACTTCTGACTTAAGACTCTTGTTCCTAAATGTTCCTTGTGTCTTGATTTATATTGTGAAATGGTTGATCTTGGACTTCTGGCCTAGGCTGGTTTCTCTTGTTCTTGGCAGGAAACTTGAAGGCGAGTATTGGCATGGCAAAAGATTAGCTGGCGTGGAAGTTAATGGGTTCTATGGGTTTTGTTTGGAAGTTTTAAGGGCTGGATTTGAAGTTTTGATTGATTTCAGAATTTAAGGGGAAAATAAAAAGATGGAAGGGCTGGTAATGCTGCTTTCCAAATGAAAGTGTGAAGCGGTTCCTGGAAATCAGTTGCATTTTTAGTCTTCCTCAAAGGAAAGTTTTTGCTGTTGTTCCTCGATAGGTGAAATTTGAACTTAAGTGCCCACATATAAGGGAGGATATTTCTCTACCATCACTCGTACCAAGTGTCTGAAGATCTGAATAAAGGGGGGGTGTGTGTGAAATGCTGTTGTTGACAAAGGTGTGTAACCAAAGATTTCCTAGGTTCCCTTTGCTAAGCATTGTTGGGCTTAACTTGGCGTCAGCCGAAGCAGATGGAATCCAAAACCTCTACGGCCGTTGTAAGACTTTCCTTGCATTTTGCTTCATTCCTTTTATGAAACTGAATCATAATCATCCACCTTTTAAAAATTATTTCCATTTCTCTTCTTTTTTCTTCCCCTATTTTTTTTTTTTATAAATTCCAGCTAAAATTCAGATGTCTATCCTGGAGTCAACTTTGCGTGGCTCAGGTCACCTAAACTTGGGTAGTACTTTGTTGTAAGCACAGAGATGTATTTTGGCGTGATCCAGTCACTTTGGTGGGAGCCAGGCCACCTTCTCAACTTTGCCTTCTCTCTCTAGGTGTGTGTCTGGAGTCCACGTGTGCAAAGGGTCCTGGGAAACCTCTGGCTGAGTGCCGGGAGGAGTTTTGAGGAGTTTTGTATTGGGAATCCAGAGGTTCCTAATAGGTCTTCCCTTCATTGTAGTCTCTTGTTCCATCACCTTGTTGATGACCTTACTGAGGTTCTTACATTAGGGGCTGAGATACAGAGTTCTGTAACCTTTCAAGACTGCATCTCTATTCGAGGTGGCTTGTGCCTGAGGCACCCGAAGTTGCTCTGAATTCTGGCAAGAAATTCAACCCTTTGTATAGGACAGGAACCATCCTAATCTCCAACCTGAACCTCCCCTGGTACAACTTGAGGCCATGTCCTCTCCTTCTAGAGGACAAGAATGTGAGAGAGACAGTGAGTCTGGGGCAGTGGTGGGATCAGAGGAAGATGTTTGTGTTGCCACAGATGTATTAACTGAGTTGGGTGTTCCAGGTGTTGCTGAGAGTCTGAGGAAGGTGATGCGTTTGCTGATCCTGGCTCAGCAAACAGCTTCAGGACGTACTGAATTCTGAAGCTGTGTTTGCAGTATTGCCCATGAGACAGCTGTTAGCTGGTGGTGGAAACAAAGGGAGCATCTCCACACTTTCCAAATCCAGTTCTTAGAATGAAAAAATAATGCAAATCACTGGGACTTGGACTCTTAAAAGCTTGAGAGATGCTGGACTGCTCTGTGAAAGAAGAGGTCGATGTTTTGGATTGGGGGAATTAAGCAGGACTGAGTCCTTAAGTTAAGCAAAGAGTTGCCTGGATAGGAGCAACCACCTGGCTTCTTGAGGGTGTTTCTCATTTGCAAATTACTTATAGAATCATAGAATGTTTCAGGCTGGAAGGGACCTCTAGAGGTCATCTGGTCCAACCTTCCTCCACAAGCAGGGACATCTCTACCTAGGGCAGGTTGCTCAGTGCCCCATCAAGCCTGAAATGGCAAGATGATCTTGAAGGTCTCTTCCAATCAAAGACATTCTGTGTAATTTTATTTGGCTCTGCACTGGTATGAATGTCATGAGAAGAGGGCTTGGGGGGAGTGGTAAACAATCTAAGAAGAAACTTCTAAGCCTCTGTCTTAAAATAGCTCTTCTGTGGAGAGCGGACACCCCTCCTTTCTTCAGTATCAGTCAGAAATAGCCTGAAGATAAGGTAAGGGACAGGGAAGGTGGTGACTAGGAGCATGCCAAGGGGTTTCCATTCCTCCCACGTCAGCTGTCAGATTGTTGCACCATGAACTGGGTGTGTTTGCAGAGGAGAGAGGCTTTCATGTCTCTCAAGATACAAAGAAAGAACAGGAGAAAAACTGAGAAGATTGGGCGAGCTTAATGGACTCTCCAAATCGGGAGGAGGTGCTCTAGCAGAAAAGGCAGAAATAGGTCTCCTGGACCTGCTGGCCGTGCTGCTCCTAATCCAGCCCAGCATGTGGGCTGCTGCACTTGTGTGACTCTGCTGTGATGAAGCTCTCCCGCCTATTTTGAAGGACCAGTATGACAGGTGACATCTCTTCTCTGGATCATCAGGTCTGTGGTTGGACAGTTGAGCTGTGGGGCTTCACACCCTGAAATCACCCCGTGTTGATCCCATGTGCTGGTGGGAAAGCTACTGCTCACCCTTCCTTGGAGCACTGGGCTCCAGCCCTACTACAAGCCCACGCGGTTGTACTTTGGCAGGGCAGGAGGGTGGTTTTTAGGGACTGTTTTGTTTGAAATGCTTAGAGAAAAAGGAATTTGGACTTGGTCGCTTGCCTGACTTACATCTGGGGCCTGGTAAAAGCGCAAGCTGTGCTTTTATTAACACAGTCTTAGTTTACAAAAATGAAGTAGTAGGAATTTCTGAGAGCGTCTACTCTGTAAGCTTGGCCTGCTCTCATCAAGAGAGCAGAGAAGACCTGCAAGAGATGTAAAGTGTTGGCATCTCTGCCCTTACCAAGGGGCTCAAACTGGTCTGGAGGAACCATTGCTCAGTGCAGCTGGACCCTCTTAGCTCAGACTCCTTTTTTGGGGGCATAAAGAAGAGTGTGGCCAGCAGGCTGGGGGAGGTTCTCCTCCCCCTCTACTCTGCCACCTCTGGAGTGTTTGTGTCCAGTGCTGGGCTCCCCAGTTCAAGAGGGACAGGGAAATACTGGAGAGGGTCCAACGGAAGCTACGAAGATGCTGAAGGGACTGGAACATCTCTGGTGAGGAAAGGCTGAGAGCCCTGGGACTGTTTAGCCTGGAGAAGAGAAGCCTGAGAGGGGAGCTGATGAATGTTCACAAACAGCTGCAGGGTGGGAACCAGGCTCTTTTCTTTTGTGCCCTGTAACAGGATGAGAGGTAATGGTAGGAAGGTGAAACACAGGGAGTTCCACCTCAACATGAGGAGGAACTTCTTCCCTGTGAGAGTGACAGAGCCTGGCCCAGGCTGCCCAGAGAGGTTGTGGAGTCTCCTGCTCTGGAGACTTTCCAGCCCCCCCTGGCTCTGTTCCTGTGTGGGCTGCCCTGGGTGACCCTGCTCTGGCAGGGGGGTTGGACTCAATCTCCCAAGGTCCCTTCCATCCCCTACTATTCTGTGATTCCTGGTGAGCAGAGACTGTCATGAGAATTAGTGTTCAGGAGACAGTCACAGCCCTGAGGACCCAGCAGGAAGAAGTTCTAGGCTGTATCAAGGAGGGAAGTAAAGACCGACTGTGATAAATAAGAAGTGTCTCCACACTCAGGCAGCAGATGCCCGGCCCAAACTTTTCCAGACAGACAAAAAGAAAGGAATGAGCTGGGAGAAGCATTTGCTGGACAGTTGAGCGCACACCAAAGGGGGGCTAGTTCCAGGGTCACAGCTCAGGGAATCTCTGCCATTGGGCAAGGGACTCCACTTGTTGAGAAGAGCAGGAAATTGGTCCAGGGTAATGAACTATAGTGAATTCTGCCTGAATTAATCTGTTGAATCCCCTCTGGATGAGGCCAGCAAGAAGAACGTGAGCAGCCAGGGGACCAATCCCTGTGCAGACCAGAGCAGCTCTGAGAGCCACCCCAGACCTGGCAAGCCACCAATTTTCATTCACTTCTCTCTTCCTCTAATTTAAGGAATGGAAATACCCCTTCTGAAGGCCAGTGACAAGTGAGGTATGCTGATCACTTGTGGCAGGGGAGACAAATCCTGGGCTGCTGTCTGGAAAGCACAAGCTGCACGGAGCCAAGGGTTCATTAGCTGTGGGTCTTGCTGGGTGGCAAGAGAAGTGCTCCTTGCAGGACACAAAATCAGCTCCACAGGGGTTGGGGGCTTGGAAATCCCTCCAGGGATCACAGGGACTCCACCCCTGCCCTGGGCAGCCTGGGCCAGCCCTGGAGGGGAAGAAATTGTTCCTCAGCTCCAACCTAAACCTCCCCTGGGGCAGCTTGAGGCTGGTTCCTCTTGTCCTGTCGCTTGTCCCTTGGGAGCAGAGCCCAACCCTCCCCACACCCCTCACTCCAACCTCCTGTCAGGGAGTTGTCTGATAGTTCTGATGTCTGTGGGTTTTGATTATCAGTAATAGCCAGAAGGTTTATTGAATTTAAATGCTTTTTCCTCTAACCTTGACCTTCCTGTTCCTAGCTCTTCACCACAAACTCTGGTTGAAGTTTTCTGTTTCACAGCTAAATGGCATGCCTTTTTCCCACACCTTGCTGATGAGAGCATGGGTTTCCACCTTGAAGTTCTGAAGATCAAGATAGCTGCAATTAATTTTAAAAAGCAATTTTGTCACAGCTTTGCTGAGGATGATTTTTTCTTTTTCTTTCAGAACAGCATTCTCTTTATTGAGTTCTTGCTTTGGAATCTAATTTCATTCTCCCTCTGGGTCATTTCTGTGACACCATTAATTTCAACCCATTCAAAATGGATTCTCCCTCATGGTTGGTTTTGAAACTCTGCTAATTTTTAGCATATGCTTAGAAAGGTTCAGTTTTGGAGAAACAATTATGATTTGTAGCTTGGCCTCCTGTGTAACGGGGTGCCCAGGATCTCTGCACAGAGCCTGATGAAGAGTTTTGTCTGTCTGTTAAAAAGAGATGGTCCTTGCCACCAGACTTAAAAATACCCACTTACTTATCAGCTTCATTCAGGTTCTGCTTTCTTCTTCCTCAATGGGATTGGTGCCAGATGCCTCTTTCTGCCCTGATTTTGACAGAAAAAAAACCCCTCTTAGCCTTTTCCCTGATAAAATGGCTATATAATATTCTTTAATCTTCAACAGGCCTTGAAGCAGCGTGAGGTCAGGGTGTAAAGATCATTAGTGTGTCAAGGTCAATGGCCACCTTCCTTCTATAGCTGCACCCATCCCTGTGTTGAAAAGGAGAGGCCAGCAGAGAGATTCATGTGGAAGTCAGGCTGCAGTTTTTGGTGCCTGGCCGTGACTTGTTTGGGCTGTCAACCTATTGCATGGAGAGTCCTATAGCAAAAAGAGTTCATCCATCCGTCGTGCTGGGAATCTGGAGTACTGAAATGTAGCCTTTCCAGGACCTCCATCTGCTCAGTTAGTGCCAACCACAAGACATGTCTACTTCTAACTGGGGTTTTACACCTGGCTGGCAGGGGCAGCAGTAGCTAGCTTTGCATTTTATCCACCCTCATGCGACCAGGAGCTGCAACCCAAGATATTTCCCATCTGCCAAGAACCTTAATCCATACCAGCAGGAAGAGCCCTGCGTTAAAGGTCTCCTTTTAGCTTCTAAGCACAGGAGAAGCAACAGATGCCCTGGCTTTTGGATTATGTAGGTGCTTTTGAAATCAAAATATGGATTTCCTCTCCACCTCCAACCATAGCACCAAAGTCTTTCAGCAGAGCACTTGATTCTGTGTTGGCAGGGCCAGTGAAGGGGGCACTGGTTAAAAGCTGGTTGCACATAAAACCAGTTGCCACAGTTTCTACACAGGTCATTATGTACTCTGGGAAAATTAGAACTAGGAAGCAGAGCAGCACCCTTCGTTGCACGGAAGGTCATCCAACATGGTCTGTGCTGGTCAGGGATCTTCTAATCACCATAAAGAGTAGAAGCTGGGATTGCTTTGAATGGGCACATCACTAGGACAGCGCAGAGTGGGAGGAGAACCTCCCTTAACCTGCTGCTCATGCTTTTCTTCATGCACCCCAGGAGACCATTGGCCTTCTTGGCTACAAGAGCAAGTCCTTCTGCACGGGGAGGTCAGAAGTCAGTTATTAAAATAGCGTGGTGGTTCCTTTTGGTGGGAATTAAACGTGGCCTGTTCAGACTGGCAGCGAGGGAATGGAGCTTGGCAATGTCACACAAGAAGCTGTTCAGCTGCTCTCCTACCCCGCTGACATGTGATGAATGTATCCAGTGGCACTGCACAGAAACAGAGAGGGGAAAACCAATTTGTTTTTCACTTTCAGACCCAATGTCTGTGGCTCAAGGTTCCACTCCTACTGCTGCCCTGGCTGGAAAACGCTGCCCGGAGGGAACCAGTGCATCGTCCGTGAGTATCCACCCTCCTGTTGAGGCCAGCAAGGGGACCAGTCGCCATGGGGGAGGGAATACAGGTGACAGAACAGATCATAACCCACTGGGACTTCTCCGCTCTGCGAGGCTGGGTTGAAGCAGGGTGGTTCCAATTGAGTGCCTGGCCTTTTATCTCCTGCCAGATGTGCCCCTGTTTACCTCGTTGCTCGATGGTTCGTGTGCCCGCTGTAGATGAACCTCAGAGGAAAGCTACTGGTGATTCTTGAGAGAGTTATTCTAGAGCTGCTCGTTTAGATGACCTCATTTAGTTGGTAGAACAACGGTGAGGTGCTGACATCCTAAAGGTGATGTCACGAGGCAGGGTCCACAAGCAGGAGTTTGCACCTGGAGAGGAGAAGACTGAGAGGGGATCTAATGAATGTCTATAAATACACAAGGGCTGGGCATCAATAAGGCAGGGACAACCTCTTTGCACTTGTGCATTGTGATAGGACGAGGGACAGTGGATTCAAGCTGGAGTATGGGAGGTTCCACCTCAACATGAGGAAGAACTTCCCTACTGTAAGGGTTACAGAGCCTGGAACAGACTCCCCAGAGAGGCTGTGGAGTCTCCTTCTCTGGAGACTTTCAGGACCTGTCTGGATGCATTTCTGAGTGGTCTGCTCTAGTTTTGTCCTGCTCTGGCAGGGGGGTTGGACTCGATGATCTTTGGAAGTCCCTTCCAACCGCTACCATTCTGTGACCTTTCTTGAAGCAGCCATCCAAAATTTTGGTAGATCACCCCTCTCTTCTGGCAGGCAGCTTTCCCAGTTGGAGTAGAGCATTACTAGACTCCCACCTTCTGCTACATGGCTATAAAACCCACAAAGGGGCTGAAGTTTTGTGTTGCTGTAGGTTAAAGGTGTGAGCTATAGGGAGATGAATGAGACTGCCCTGTTGATGACACTCCTATGGAAGCAAGAGTCACCTTGGGAATAATAAATGAGGTTCTCAGTGGGGGCAGTATGGGTAGTTGTGCCTCAGGCAGAAACACAGCGAATACACCACGTCCTGGACATATTAACCAAAACCTGGACCTGCAGAACAGCAGACAGGTCTATGGGATGCTTGTGTCTCCCAGTATTGTAGCTTTCTGAATAAATCCCCATTAGAGCACGTCTGGAATTGTACAGGAATGGCCTTTTCCAAAACTTCCTTTAAATCATTGTCAGTGGGAGGTTTCAAGTGATGTCAGGTCACGTATTTCAGAAGTAATTCCACCTTCAGGGTCTAAAACTCGGTAACCTTGGAGACAAACACCTCGTGTTTCCTAAGACAGAGCTTTCTGGAACCTCAAATGTACAAAACAGAGTCCAAAGCTGCAAATATTCCCCTCCCAGAGGACATGGTGTCTGTTGTGTTAGGAGTGATGGGGACAGTTGAGGTGTCCTTGCCCACAGAGTAACCAGTCCGTTTTTCTCAAAAAAGGAGACGTGATGTCTCAAGAGTTAAACACGTCCAACTTCACCCCAGCTGATGGTAAGATGTGGAGTTCTGCGCTCTCTCCTTTCCTCATGAGAATCATAGAATGGGTTAGGTTGGAAACAACCTTAAACTTCATCTTGTCCCAACCCCCTGCCATGGGCAGGACCACTTCTCCTTAGTGCAGGTTGCTCAAAGCTCCATCCAGCCTGGTCTCAAACACTTCCAGGGATGGGGCATCCACAATTTACCCCCAAGCAACCTGCTCCAGTATCTCCAGAAGAATCACCAGAAGAAGAAGGGATGGGCAAGCTCTCAAGATCCTCCTCACCATCCCTTGGAGAGCAGATGCCCTACCGAGGACGCGCACAAGGCTGGAGGCTGCAGCGAAGGGTTAAGGAGCTCCCAGCCAAATAGCTGCTCGGTGGCATGCGGGGTTAGCGACACTGGGGGCTGGCTGCTGACTTTTCTCATAACTGTAGAACATGCCATCTGGGCTGGAGGTCCTCAGGGGACCGTCGCTTGTAATTGTATTTATAAAACACACAGAGAGGAGATACTTTCATGGGGCTCTAATAAAATCTGTGCTTACACAGGTGGAACAATACTGCCAGCTCTGCTCTTGGCTCCCGTGGCACAGGAAGGGGAAGAGATTCGTGGGGGTCCCAGGGAAGGAAGGTTGGGGGCTGATGTGGAGGCATCCTGCTGAGGCATCTCTGGCTGTCTCGGGCTCAGCCCCTCATTCAGCAGGAGCTGCCTCTTTGGAACTGCCGGTTTCCTCGATGCCAGACCACGGGCTGCAAAAAGATTTCAGGGAAATACAAAAATTTTAAGGAAAAGAACAACCTGGCTCAGTGTGAACGTCACTTGTCGCTGCTTAGGAAGTCTTTTAGCTGGCAAAAGTAGTGAAATAGCCTCTGCTGGATGGCAAAGCAGCGTGAGTAGCAGGACCAGGCACAGTCCCTGATAAAAAGGGAGATGTCTCCCTGTGAACAAGTGGGTTCTTCCCACCATGGCTCTGCTCAGGGTCCTCCAGCTTCCTCCCCAGGTTGTTATCCTTAAAAGAGATGAATTCACACCCTTTTGGCAGCCAAAACCACGTCTGTGAGCAACTTCACATTGTGCTAATCGCTGCGTCCTTCTCTCCCTCCAGCAATCTGCAGGAATTCTTGCGGTGACGGGTTTTGTTCACGGCCAAACATGTGTACGTGCTCCAACGGACAACTTTCTCCTAACTGTGGCTCAGCTGGAGGTAAGAGAACATTGCTGGTGATTCTCCTCCCTCCAGAGTAGTTCTGTGCTCTCTTAAAAATGTCCCAGTCACAACGAAAGGAAATGTCTCGGTGCATCTCTGAGATATTCCATGTTTTGGCAGCCAGGTTCTAAACTGAGTGGGGTGGTAGCCACAAATCTTTCATTTCTTGCGGCGCTTTTACTCCTGGTCTTCCCTGCCCCTGATACCTGGAGGAAACTGGCTGTCTCCTGGCAATTTCTGCTCCTTTGGTATGAGAAATCCTGCAGGATGCAGCTTAGAAACCACTTCTCGCAGCAGCAAATAGCGACACTGCTGCCAGAGTCTGGTCAACCCGGCTGCTCTTTGAAGAGGAGTTAAATCTGTCACTGCTTTTGTTAACTAAAGAAGTAATTTTTTTGGTGGTGCTGGTGTTTGGGGTTTTTTTCCAATGGAAAAAGGATGGAAGTTGTTCTTGGGCTGTGCTGTGGGTGTCAGGGAGGGTTGCCCAGCGTTTCGAGCAAACCGAGGTTACGCGCTGGCAGAGCTGGGAATGCAGAAGCTGCATTGCCACTTTTTTTCTTTGATCTCCCATCTCGGACAAAAAAGAAAAAGAAAAGCTCTGGGAAGCAAACTGGGTGGCTGAGGTTTCTGAAAAACAAACTCTGGAGGGCTCAGCAGAGTGACAGTCATGTTTCCAGAAGGCAATTCCCATATCCCCCTGGTAATCCTCGCAGGACGTATTCAAGACCAGATCCTGTTAGCAACCACCCCGTTACCCTGCAGCACATGGCTCTGCACAGAAAACTCCTGTTGAGTCTGAGTCCTGGTGCCTGATGGTCTTGTGTACCTTCTGGAAGGGAATTACTGCTCCTTTGTGGCCCTTTTTCCGCTGGGTTGTGTTGCTGGAAAGGACCTGGGAGTTTTGGTGGACACCAGGCTGGCTATGAGTCAATAGTCACTGGGGCTGTAGGTAAAGCCAGACACATCCTGGGCTGGGTGAAGGGGATCATGATTGGACATAGGGAAGAAGCTCTTCACTCTGAGGGTGGTGAGACACTGGATCGAGATGCCCAGAGAAGCTGTGGACACCTCATCCCTGGAAGTGTTTAAGATCAGGCTGGATGGGGCTCTGAGCAGCCTGCTGTAGTGGGGGGTGCCCCTGCTAAATCAGGGGGGTTGGAACGAGAGGATCTTTAAGGTCCTTCCAACACAAACCATTCTATAATTCCCGGGAAAGGGAGGTATGATCCCCTCTGCTCGGGGGTGGCAAATGTGGGCAGTGATGCTGGGTGACCTGGTTTAGAAGCAGCCTGCTCATACATGATGAGACGAAAACACCAGCCAGAGAAAAACCTGCTGGGAGAGCAAGGGAGCCGTGGCACGGTGGTGTTTTAAGAAAGCTGATTTTGCTGGGAAAAAATACAGAAATTAATGAGATTTTGTGGAGTCTTTTAAGGTCTCAGACAGCCACTGCTAGAGACAACCCAGAAATTTATTTTCCATTATTGCCCCTCTGTAGGCGAGCTATTGTTAATAGAGTGACTTGCAGGCATCTGATGGAAGGCCAGGGAACTAACCCCCCCCCCCCCGAACCTCAAAACCACACTCAGGGTGTGACCCAAAGAAGGAAATTCCCAGCATCTCCATTCCCAAAGCGCCCAGCCCCACAGATCCCTTCCCCAGCGCCTTGCTGGGCGGAAGGTGCTGGAAGCACAAAGGTTTCTGGAGTGAGGGTCCATATGGTAGCAATCAGGGAGGAATGTGAGGAATGCTGTAAGCAGTATATACATTTGGGCACAGCCCTGGCATTCCCCTGAGCCTGGGGTGGATTTCAGCCTTCGATGGCTTGAAGGTGGGGGGGGGCTGAGGGGGTGGGGGGTGGGTTCCTCTGCAGGGGCTTCATCAAATCTGGCATTCATTGCGGGGATGTTTGGATCTGCGTTTATGGTGAATGCTTCAGGGAGGTAAAGCAGACAAACTGTGCATTCCAGAGGCAATAAAAGCCACTCTGCCTCTTCTCTGTCATAACAAAAAGCTTGGTTTCCTACTTTGGGGAGTAAAGATCTTTTCGGAGTCATTTGCAAGGGGCTGTTTAGATAGTAGTAGTCAGTAAGCAGACAGAAAACCTTCCTGCAAACCCTGCTGCTGCTGGCTGGGAGAACAGCTGCAGCCACTGATCCTTTAAAATAAACTGCAGAACTAATCCAACCCAATCAGGGGCGAAGTTAACGAGGGCGAGCTGTCATTTGCTTCCCCCCTCCAGAGCTTTGGTCTTCTGCTACCTTGGAAAATCCTGACAGAGCGTAAAGGGTTTTGAAATTCTTGGTTGAAAGATGTTCTTCTGCACTCCAAATCTGCAGGGGGTTCTAACGGTGCCAGACTTGGAGATTGGACTTCAGGGCTTTTGGGATGGTGACAGAAAGCAGAACCAGGATGTGCTCTGTGCAGGTCCGGGGTCAGTCTCTGCCAATTAGATGGACAGTTTCTGGATGGGCATCTGGGTTCTTCTTAGATCCAGACCCTGAACTCCCCAAATATCTCAGTTTCACTAAACTTTACCCCTTGCTGAATGTGTTGAGTGTGAGGCTTGGGGAAGAGCTCTGACAGACGGACGGCTCTGACAGACAGATGCTTCCAAGCTACCTCTGGGCAGCCCTCCCAGATGTACTGTGTGTAATTGCTTTCCCAGGGCTGATTAATTGTAGAGAGGGGTGCAGGGTGAAGCATGCGCTGGAAATGGGGCCTTTTCCCAGAGAGACTGGTCTCATGGCTGACAATCTGGGCAATGCTTTGAAGCCTTGAGCTTTGCTTCCTTCATGATTAAGCTTTCATCTAAATTTGGCCTGATCTCTGGCCATAGAGCAATAGGAAGAAGAGGAGACATCCTGGCTAATTCAAACCACACTAGCAATGCGTGGATTAAACATACAGCACGTGTGCCAAGCATTCTGAATGCAAAGCTCCAAGACCCCTTCCCTTCCCTTCTCCCCCATAGAATTATCCTTACTGGACACTTCCGAGTCCTCCTCCCTTTTGGACCAAGCCCTTTCTCTTGTGCAGTTCCCTGTGTGGAGCTGCTGCTGTGTGCAGGGAGAAGGCACCAGCCATGGCTGAGCATCCTCTCAGGCAGGCACCCTGCAGCCCATTGCCTGCCAAGCCCCAGCCCCTCCTCTCCCTGGCAGCCAGGAGCTGTGCTCTACATGCTGAAAAATGGTTTTCCCATAACTTGCTGTTACCTCAGGCACTTGTGATTTGAGTTGTCCCATCTTACAAAGGAAGAATGCCTTGTTCCAGGCCCTTCAGTGAAGAATGAAAGTGGTTTGACCTGTCTTTGTGACTCAGTGCTTAGCAGTAAATCTCCCCTTTTGGGCTCTTCGACTTTAATACCGAGTTCCTGAAACTGTTGAGTGGTGATGAAATGGTTAAAGCCAATACTGGCCCTGTGTCTTGCATCAGTATAAATCCTCCCAACTCTTATTTATTGCTATTGTTTTCCTGCAGGGTATTAGTCACATTCAGTGTGTCATAATCTGAAAGCTGAACTCTACCATGGAAAGAAGAATAGATGAGATGTGCTTTTCAGATTTCTTTTAATAAACCCTCTGGTATTAAATGGATCTCACCAACGAGGCCATGTAGTAATGGTAAAAGGAAGAGAAATACTGTAAAAGGAAGAGAAATATCTTAAAAGTTGATGGTTTTCCCCCACCAAAAAAAATTCCATCCCCCAGACATCTCATAGGTCTTTTAATACGAAGGCATTTTAAAGATTAGACAGCCCAGGATGTGAAAAGTGTGTTTTTTAAAATGGAGCAATAATCAAAAAAAAGAATAAAAATGGGAGGAAATAATTTGAAAAGTGCAATATCCTACAAGAAGGAATTGTTTAGCAGCATGACCAAGCTATCAAAGAAAGGGAGGTGTCAGGGATGGTGCCCTTACTCACAGTCACATGAGCTGTGGCAGGACAACCTGTGGGAAGGACAAAGCTGTGGATGTTTCATTGGGGTAGGTTCCTTCAAGATGTAAAATGACGAGTGTCTTTGGCTTCTGTGGAAGGAGGTTGATTTATATTACTCTAAAAAACTATTTGTTGTAAGAGGTCAGTGATAGCTTGTCCTGGAGGTGGGCTTGGAGAATGACATCTACGTTGCTCCTCATTTCACATCACCCCTCGTGTTTGTGGCTTTCCCCTTTCTGACTGGTACAAAACTACAGGTACAGGAGCAATAGAAATGTTTTATGGCTAGGGAATAAAGAACAGACTCTGGTATCATAGAATCATAGGATTAACTTTTGTAAGCAGCTCTGGGGTGATTATAGCTCAGTAGGAGTCCAAGCCTTCAACCAGACCGTGGGCTTATGTCCTACCATCAACAGTCCCTCCACTGAAGGACCTGGACACGTAACATCACCCTTGGGTTCTGCACTGAGCCAAGCAAGCTTTGAACATCCATTAGGTGTGAGGTGCTCACCTCCTGTCCCCAACAGTTTGTGGCATCATCGTGTAATATTTCCTTGCTCTGCTCCACAGTCCAGACCTGCAACGTGAGATGCATGAATGGTGGGAGCTGCAGTGAGGAGTCCTGCCTCTGCCAGAAGGGCTACACTGGGACCTACTGCGGACAGCGTAAGTACCCGCGGTGAGCTGATGGACAAGGCGAGGGCCACGGGGCCTCGGGATTGGAGAGGGCACCTCGCACAAGCTGATGTGCTCTTGGATGTCACCACAGTGTTCTCCTCCCCATGGGAGTCTTATCCTGCTTGCCTCGGGGTATAGATGGACAGCTCTATCTATCTATATTAGATAGGTCACATTAAATATATATGTATATTGGATATCATTTCTCTCTAAATAATTTTAGATAAGAACAGCATGTTCTCTAGGAATGGGCTTTTTGTGGGGAAACTTTCCTTTTAGCTCAAAGAAAGTCTTCCATCAATTAGAAGAAAACCAAAAAGGACCCAAACCCACCAACATTTTTTTTTATTATAACTTACACGTGGTTACATTCAGGTTCCATTTATAGCTCTCTTTATTTGACAACACCGACTTTCTGTAGGGAAATTTAATATAAAGAAATAGATAATATAGAAACCTCAGTAGAGAGAAACTTCACAACATTTCGCGACTTGGATTCTATTTTGTCAAAGCACCTGTACCTTTCATAGGGAGAAACTTAATTTCCCCTCCTTACTTTCTCATGAAAAATATTTGGCAATTTAAACTCGTTGCTCCTGCACATTGTAGAGTTGACCAAACAATTTAGGTGCCACCTTTTAAGTGTCTATTATTATATTATTGTTGTTTGGGTTTTTTTTTCTGAAACTTTCCAAAAGGTTCAACTTGAGGCAGACACACCATATGGAAAACTTCATACTGAAGAGCTACAGCTCAGGAAAATAAGTAGCAGCAACCCTGGGGCTTATGGTGGAAGGCACTAGGCAACCTTAATTATGTGCTGCTACCACCTCCACCTAGAACATCCTCAGAAGAGTTTTCATAATGGTTCTGATATTGGCAAGACATCACTGACAGGGTGGGGAACAATGGAGAGTCCCACTGGCAGCCTCCCAGCAGAGCAGGTTTTGGCTTCCTTGGCTCCAGGATGGGTGTAGCCCTTGAAGGCTGTGAAATGCAGCAGCACCTGGACTTTCTGCAGTGCAGAGCTTGGCGTTAGACCATTGAGGGCCATGCTGAGGACTGCCATGGACCTCACCTTTCATGAGGTTATGTTCTTCTCATCTTCAGTGCTCTGGTGATGTTGGGCAACTGAGTAGCTCAGAGAGTGAAGCTCTGCACAGGAGCTTTGGGAAGTGTCATAACAGCCATAACCATCTTCTGAGACTTTAATTGCTCAATAGAATCTGTCACAATCAGCAATTGCTCTTGTTGTGTGCAGAAATGGTCCTCTACAGCCTTTCAGTATACTAAGGATGTGTATAAGAAAGACCAAGAGACATTTATCAGGGCCTGCAGTGACAGGACAGGGGGTGATGGTTTTAAACTAAAAGAGGGAGATTTAGACTGGAGAGTAGAGAGATTTTTTTGCTGCTGAGGGTGGTGAAAGCCTGGCCCAGGCTGCCCAGAGAGGTGGTGGCTGCCCCATCCCTGGCACCATTGCAGGGGAGGTTGGCCGGGGCTC
>JANIJG010007094.1:0-10219 GCA_024611175.1 Megaceryle torquata
TGCTGGCAGTGATAACACCCCATGGTTAGAGTTACTACCAAGGATTGGTGTGCAGATCAAGGCCACTGCTGGATCTTGTGTACCACGTTGGGGGGTGCAGAAAGTAAAAGGACACACCTAAAGGGAGGAACAGGAAGGACAGGTGACCCCAAACTGACCAACGAGGTATTCCATCCCATATACGTCGTATTTGGTATAAAGCAAAGGGATCATGAAGGTCAAGCTCTTCTTCAAAGGACAGTGTCTGAGGACTCTTGTCTGTTCTGCCTTTGATGCCTATCTGTGTGTTCCTGAATCCAGCTCCTGAACACAGCTCCTGTCTGCTGCTGGGCCCAGTCTGGGACTTTCCTGGTACCTGCTCCACAGCATCAGTGGTGACAGTGTCATAATTGCCATCAGGGGGGTTAGGTTCGATACTGTTTTTTACATATTGGTATATATTCAATTTTTATTATTATTATTTTAATTTTCATTAAAGATGCTCTAATTTACTTTTCTAATCATTAAGTCTCTCTCCCTTATTCTTTTTCTCTTCCCCTTTGGGAAGGGAGGGGGGTTAACAGAGACTGTCTGTTATAACAGACAGGTCTAGAGGTCTGCCCTGACCCTAAACCATGACACTGTTAAGAAGGAAGACTGGTCATTTTGTCTAGAGGAGATACTCCAAATAGCAGTCATGTTGAGGGAAACCATGATAGCTCAGCCCTACATCCATTCTGAAAGGTAGAAAACAGATGTTTAAACTAATCTCTGAGTCAGCCAAAATATCTGCTACCTGCTTGTCCACCTAAGCAGATTAGAGGTCTGGGAGGAAAGTGAGATGAAAAGGACTCAAATATTTTATGTGCACAGACAGGTGATGAAATAAATTGTTCAAAAATCTATAGGAAACCGAAATTCATTAATTATTCTTTTTTTTTTACCATATATTTTACCACATATTTGTGGTAGTGGCAACAAGGTAAAAGCAATACATGAAGTGAGGTATTTGGAAGAGAGTCATAACAGACCTTCATCTTCTGGAAAGACAGGCTCCTGGAAAAACTGTTATGTCCCACAGAACTGAATTCCATCTTTTCCACACTGATAGTGGAGTGAGTTGCACTGTGCTTGAGGAATGAGCTCCCTTCTCAAATAGTCTGGTGTAGACTTTTAGGCCAGCTTTTATATACTCTGGGCTATGGGCTAGGAAGTGCCTTGAAAATCAGTGCCATTGGTTTGTACTTGACACAAAACAATGAAACTCCATACTTGACAGCTGAGAACATATTTGATTTTGTAATATGTTGATGTTATAGCTGCAGCACTTTTAGTGGAGTTGAGAACAAGAAATGCATCTTTTTGACAGGGTGAAAAAATGATACCTGGCCATTTTATGCCAGCGTGGGATCTGCCATCCACCTGCAGTTAGGAGTATAATACCTAGGTATCATTTATGGATATCCACTTGTGTAAGGGCCCAGCAACGATTCATACTTACTCTTAGACTGTAATAAATTAAGCAGCTTATGTAGATTCATCACAAACAGGTTTCACTTCTCTTGGGAGCTTCTCAGGTTGCTCACTCTGTTTCCTGACTGTCAGGACTGCTCCTTCCTCAAGATTCAGTTTCATCTAACCAATCTTTGTTAGTGAGCTTGTTTGTAATATGTGGATTCGTGGCATGTGAATCTGTACTGTCTGATTAGTACAGCTGCTGGCATGGATCTTAACTCTGAAAGGTTTTGTGGTTTTTGTGTGGGGTGGTGGTTTTGTTTGTTTGTTTTTAAGTTTGTTCATTTGTTTCTTGTTTTGTTTTTAATATTTATTATTTTTATTATTATTTATTATTTTGTTTTAGTTGAATAAGAAGCAAAGAATCTAGTGGAAAAAAAAGATTGGCTTCCCATCACTGATTTTTGGATATATGCCAGGAGCATACACTGTACTCATATTATTTGAAAACATTATCCTGGGACCCTTTCTTCTCCTTGACAAGATAAGAGGCTTTCATGTTTAGCAGTGATGAGGTGGGTTGCAAACAGGTTCAAACAGGTCTTCTTTACCTTTTAAAATTGATTCCTAGAAATATATTTGGAGGAATTGAAGGATATTTGCAGGAAATGAAACAAGTCTCCTTGACATCTATACATTTTAATTTATGGCTGTGGTCTCTACAATGAAAACAAGTACTCTTAAGGTAAGATGACAAGCCTGTGAAAAACATGCATCTTATTTGCCGCAATATCAGGCTGTAATACCACTCCAGGATGATTTTTAATTCCTTGCGTCAAATAACCCAGTGTAATGAAATCAGATTACTTTATGCTAACTTGTTTTCATTCCTGTCAATGCAAGTTCTCTTGCTTGAAATTTTCTTTTCTAAAGTTTCTATAGAGAATCTTATTTTAGGGCAGAACTCAGGTTTCCTGTATTTTGTTGACTAGTTTGTAGATACCTGGCATAAGAATGGCTGTAATCTCGCCTCAGTTGTCAAATGCTTTTTCCTGCATAGATAAATGGTAGCCAAGAATGCTCAGGGTCACTTAACTAAAGCTAATACACAGCTGTTAAATGTATCTGTTAGAACTAGCACTTGTTGCTATTTGAGGGGTGATTGCTGGGCTGTTTTGTGTATCCTTTCTCTATGGCTGTTCCATTAAACTGAACAGGAATGGTGCACTGGCTCAAGCAAGCATTGTCACCTTGTTAGCATGCCCCCTGTCATGTCTGAGGTCGGTGTTTTAGTGGTTAATATTTAGACAGGGCTTGAAGTGTAGTATGCATGAGGAAAACCTAGTAAGTGTGGTGTGGGCATGAGTGTGTTCTGTCAAATTCATTGAAAATGCTACAGAAAAATCCACATGGGAATGTATATAAAAAAAAAATCTCTATGGATTATTAAAGTGTGTAGAATTTTACTAATTTTCTCAGTTTCTTTGGTTTCACTACACATTTACAAGTATGAGAATTGAAGTTGCTGCATAAGCCATGTATTTTTAGAGTTTGCTGACAATTTCTCCAGAAGAGGCTGTACAGGAATGATGATCATCTTTTTAGTGTACATTACTGATACTCTCGAACAAGGATCTGTTTGTACAGACTTTGAAGTGGAGGCTCAGAGCAAAGGTATCCTCTACGGTGGGTTTGTGACTGAAGGCATACGTACCTTTCTGCTGTTAAAAATCACTAGTTTAGACCTTCCAAGTAAAATAGCAATTTATCCAAAAGGTATTATTTGTAATTGTTGCTTTCGGTCTGAAATAAGGTGAATGAAAATGTACTGCAGTGGAAGCAGATTGGTAGTCTTCCACTGTGATAGAAAAGGGTGCGATCTTTTGGATGAATTATGAAATCTTGGTAATATTTAGTGAATCTGTGAACGTCATTAAACTTGACATATTCCAGAAACAAACTTAATATGTATGTTAGCTGTATAGTATTAATGAGCACCTGGATGCAACCTCTCTGTAGAGGAATTCTTTGAATGTTTAAGAGCTAATGCTATTGTAGAGAGGTAGATATGGTATATATGATCATATATACCAACACTGAGTCTTTGGTATCCTTCTTTCATGTTTTTGTTTGTTTGTTTGTTTTTTTACTAGTTATGAATAAAAAATGTATTTATATAAAGTGAATAGTTTTGTATAAAATATGAATATGTGTACACAAACATACAAGGAGTATTTTCCTGTCTGTATAGCAGTCAGAGACAGTCTTTTCTGTGTGCTGACAGAAGCATGTTAGAAAGCAAAGGTCATATTCTGAGACACTCTAAATCTCTTCCACCTCTCATCAATTCCTCACATTTACTTGGGGTTTCATCATCTCTTCCACAGTGAACTTCAGTTTTCCAGTCATTCTTTCAGATACAGTCAACTTTCTGAGCCCAAGATCTGAAATCACAGCCTAAACAGAAACTACTGTTTTGAAGGTCTGTAGATTCCTTTTGGATACTTTGATAACTGTAAACAGAGATTATTAGCTCATTAGTGGCTTTGCTAAATGGAAAACCAAGAGAAATTAGTGAGAAGCCTAAACTCCAAGAAAATTTTTATAGTGTTTCTTAACTTCAGGAAATGGCATCTTTTCATGATTTTTATTCTGTGTACTTACCAGTGTCAGTCTTATTCTGTAGCTGTTCAGCCTCACAGTACAGAAAAATGCTAAAAGGGCTAAGTAAGAGCAGGGGAAAAAAAAAAAAAAAAAAAAAATGCCTGCTGTTCACATCTCTCTTGCTTATAGGTATTAAATTCATAATTGGCAGAGGTATTGCCTTTCTTGTGTCTGTTGTAATAGGATTTACTCCCTTATCCTCCTTGAATCATCCCAACTAGCTGTATGAGTTAGTGAGTATGTAAACATATAGTGGAGGAATGTTGTTAACAGATGCATGTGTTTCTGGGTGAATGCAGTGAGACACTGGCTAATTTTTCAGAGCGTCTGGCTGATTGTGCTGTCCTAATAACCACTCCCAATTCCTATTAGACACTGAGTATTATTACTTTTAAATTACTTATCCCTAGAGGTTTGGATGTACTTTTTATGACTGGAAATGTCTTAGGATATTCCTTTCTCGTGAATTCACTTTAATTTGTCCAACTGTTTTTATTGAGCCATCTGCTTTGCTTTTTTTTTTTTTCTCTTGAAATCCAATACTCTTGCTTTCAATTGAAAATGAAACACCTTAGACAGAAAATGAGCTTTCATGTATATTTTGAGTATATGCTGTTTTAAAAATACACAGGGATTTTCTGTGATTTTAACATCGTAGTATACATTGTCCACAATGCAGAGAAGCTCCTGTGCTCTTCTCTGTGCCCCCACAGTCAAGCAGAAACTCGTTGCCGCCTCTTGAACCCTTAAAGGCCTCCGAAATTCCAGATTGTTACAGCTAAGAACAGTTCCTTGGCCCCAAGCTTTACAGGTGGACTTGATGTTTCCTTAGTTGGGAGGAGCATTTTTGCTGTGAAGAATCATCACGTTGGACATTGAGAGCAGGGCAAACAGTAGTGCCCTTTTTGGCAGGGTGTGCTACCAGGTCCTGGGCCTGGCAGGGCTGCGGGACCTGCTCCGGGGTCGGCTTCGTGTCTCGTGCCGTTCCCTGGAGTAAACCCGGCCTCCCCGCCGGCGGCGCTGTCTCCCCTGGGAATAAGCAGGACCTTGCAGTGCGGGGCTTAGAGCTTGTCCCTCTCTGCCATCCCTTCTCCTTGGCTGATTTTGCTCTGTCTGGCGTCTAGGGCTGCGGGACCTGCTCCGGGATCGGCTTCTTGTCTCTTGCCGTTCCCTAGAGGAAACCCGGCCTCCCCGCCGCCGGCGCTGTCTCCCCTGGGAATAAGCAGGACCTTGAAGTTCAGGGTCAGCTCCGCCCTCTCTGCCATCCGTCCTCCTTGTCTGCTCCTGCTGTGCTTGGTGCCTCAAAGGGCTGCGGGACCTGAGTTGGGATCGGCCCCTTGTCTCGTGCTGTTCCCTAGAGGAAACCCGGCCTCTCCGCCTCTGGCGCTCTCTCCCCTGAGAAAAATCAGGACCTTGCAGTGCGGGGCTTAGATCTTCGATTCTTAGATCTTAGATTCTCCACTGCTGTCTCCTGCTGCTCAAGGGGCTGTAGCCTCAAGCATGCTGAACCCTGCTGTGGACATCCTGGTGCCACCTTGAGGACCTGCTTTGGTCCCTCTCTGGGGTCCTGTCCTGCTCAGTGCTGTGGTTTCTGCTGGAAGCTCTGTGATGATGGCTGCCTGAGGAATGACTCCACCTTCTTTCTCTGGTGTGGGGACATGAGAGTTGGAGCAGGTGACCTCTGGAGTTTCCTTCCCAGCTCAAACCTTCCTATACTAAGTATTTTCTGCAGAATCTTGCTTTGTAAACTTGTGTCTGATTGCTTGATTATACTGAATAGTGGCTAACTTTCTTGTGCAAGTGTTAAGTTTATTTCTTATTTTGGCCAACCTTTAACTAATTCAGATGCATTTCTATGGAAGAGTAAGAAGTTTCATCTGTATCTTAGTACTCATAATGAACATTAGCCATTGCAATTGAAATCCAACTTAATGCTGTCAGGTCACATTTACAAAATAGCATCAGGCTGTGATTATGTGATCCTTTCTGAAAAGGCTGATGCATGGAATTATAATCTTCACCTACACCTATTCCTTTTTTTTTTTTTTTTTTTTTTTTTTCCACTAGGATAATTTGTCTTCAGTGTTAGCTGAGAAAGAATTAGTTGAGGGATACTACCTGAGTAGTCTGTCACCTCTGTGTCAGCAGGTGTCAGGAGGACTGTTGCCTCTGCCCCTCAGCACTGGTCACAGTCCAGGTTTTTTCAATGCCAACAGTACATGGTGCTTGAGTGTGGCCAGCACAGGTCTTCACTGCACAGTCTGTATTAGAATGTGTAAGTTCAAAGTTTCTGAGGATGACAAATATCATGTCCCTGATTGCCCTCTTTTTTACTGTTTTTCAGAAATTGAAAAATTTCAGGGTTCTGAAGGCAAGAAAGAAGATGAAGAAAAGAAGTATCTGGATGTTATCAGCAACAAAAACATAAAGCTGTCAGAAAGAGTTCTGATCCCTGTCAAACAATATCCAAAGGTACTGTAAATATAATCTAACACTTGTTCAATCTTTCTTACTAGAACTATGAAAAAGTCATACACTTAACCATGTCTTACTGAGTTTTTGCATGCAGCCTTCACAATATTAAAAAAAATGCCAAACAACTAGAAATGAAGTTCCTATTTGAATTCACCTTTCTAATCTATTATATCTTCTAACTTCGGTCTCAGGGCCTTACAGAAAAGCTATTGCAGTGAGTGAGGTTTTTTTTTTTTACTTCATTTAGGTTTTTTAGCTGGTCCTTAGGCAAACTGTTGAGACTTTTTCTTAAAGTTGTTTGCACATGTACCATCCTGTTAGAAAATAAAAGACCAGTTAAAAAAAAATTCTAGCAGAATAAATAAAAAATGTTTCAATAACTGTGAAAAGTCAACTTCAGTTTGCTGCAGCTTCTTCATGTAGGAGTTAGGGCATTTTCTCTGCTGTAGTTGGTTTTAAGAGATGAAGTAGCAGGATTAATGCAAGCTCTGACTTGGACACTGTATGTCCCTGTTTATAAAATTAAAATGGCTTTCCACTACATACTTTTTTTTCATATTATGTTTTGTTCTCCTCATTGCTACATACTGTGATAAAACCAGCCTTTTTTTTGCAGAAGAGCCCAAAATTCATCTGCTTATCTGAAGTTTTATTTTTTATTTTACCTGTAAGATGAGCATGTTGATATTTTTGTGTGTGTGTACAGTGTTGTATTTTACATAAACAGTTGTTCTAATAGTATTCAAACTTAAATGGCAAACATCTCCATTTATCTCTAAAGCATTTTTTCTTACTGATTTATTATCACATGGTATTTGGTTCATTATTAGCCTTGATTACACTCTCAGCTTTTTGCTTTATACTTTCATCAGTAAGAGCTATAAATTACAGTGGGTAAAAAGCCTATCAAACAAAATGAAAGGTGTGAAAAAAATGAGATTCAATGATTTCAGCTGACATTTACCTCCTGACTAGTGAATATAAAACTAAGATAATGTAGTCATCCGAATGGTAAAGATGATAGAAATGCACAGTGCTATACAAAATTACTTTCTTGCTGCATAGCCTGAGGTGCTTTTACTAGATTTGTGATATTTTGTGTTAATGCTATAGATGACCTGAAGTTCTTAATAAGAATGTAATAGTACTGTAACTTTATAATGGCAATGTGATAATTATTCAGAATAGTATTTGATGAAGATAGTAGAATGAAAGGCAAACTATTTTAAAAACTATTTCAGTGATCTATCCAGCAGTGCCTGAATATGATTAAATTAACCTTCATTTACTTTAATGAGCCTGTTATATTAATGAGTAGTAAAATATATAAAGCGTTTCTGCAGGTTTTGAGCAATGAAACAAACAAAAAGAATAATTAATGTGTTGGAAATTAAATAAATATTCAGTAATGAAAAATACACTCTTGGAAAGTTTCTGTAGTTGATTTCCTAGTAATATTCTGTGCTTGGCATGGAATTATTCCCATAACTGCAGGTATCCTGCTACCATCCAGTAACTGTCCTACAAGGATTACATTTGCCATTGGTGTTAAACTGCTGATTGCTGTGGTCTATTGTCTTATCTTTTCTCGATGAATTGTACACATTAGGATAGTCATAATCATACACAGTGGTTGCTTTATAAGTAACAAAAGAGTAGAAATTACATAAAAGAGAAGACATTAGTTTTATATATTTAGCAGACTGTGGCAATAAAAGCAGTTGATCAGACCTGTACTTCATAAACAGTTAATTGATGTGTGATTGATACTTGAAAGAACATTATTTTAAATTTGTCATTCATTATTTGCTGATAGGCTTTTTTTGAGCAGTGCTGGGTGAGCAGGGCTCCATAAATCTGAAGAACATGTCCAAGAGTATAAAATTTTGGAAAAAAGTCCAGACCAGTTTAAAAAATAAAATAATAAGAAACCTGTTTTCAAACTGTCTATTTAGGAATGAGATCAATCCTTTAAAGACATTTACTTTTATTTTGACTACATGTAGAAATATAAATTGCTTCAAGGGTACTCTTCGCCTAAAGGTTTATTATGGTCCATAGGTTAAGCTGCAGGGAGGGTAGATCCCTTCAGTGACAGCTGTTGAGTCAGAAGCAGCATTTTAAGGTTTGAGCAAAAGTTAACTGAACACAAAAAGATTGTAATGGCTAAACTGCTCCTGAAGTTGCAGAGTAAGTATTATAAAATTGTCTCCACTCAAGTGTCTACCTTCTGATTTCTGAAATTGCAGGTGCAGACAGCAGGAAAGTGAAATCAAAGGCTGTGATTAGCAACAGTTGTCTTAAGTTACCAGCTCTGTTAAAGATACAGGCGTCTCCTCTGTAAAACAGAGATCTAAGAAAAGAGAGAAGGGTGTTACGTGGTAGTTCAGTAATGATCTTTTCTCAGATTAATTATTTTAAATCTCAGCAGCTCAAGTAAAAACAGCATCTGATTTAGACACACTCTTCCATTCAGCAGATCTTTTTAAAGCCCTCAGGATTTCTTCTGAAACAGTGATGCAGTGTCTTGTGTTTGTTGATGCATTTTCCTGTCCCATAGTGCTTTTTCTTTTTACTTTCATGATATGTGAATTCAAACTAAGGCAGATCAACAAAAATACTCAGAAGACTATTTGTTACAGACTTTCTAATTTTTCAGCTTTTGTAGCTGTTCGGTTTAAAACTTTCATGAAAATACTCAGGCTTGTTGATAAAGATTTCACCACTTCTCAGGTGAGTGTTATATTTCAATACATCAAACATGGGAAAAGAGTGGATTATTTTTTAAAAAGAAAGAAATAAATAAGGAAATGGTAGTCTTAAATGATCTTGTTGCTGAAAAATGAAACCCATAATTTAGAGGCTTGATGGGAAACTGTCATTTGCATGCCAATACCTACCTCTCAGATAGCCAGTTACCATGTAGACTTTTAAGGTCAAGACACCCAAGCAACTATAAGTTATATTTTCAGTTATAGTCAGGACATTTTTGCGGAAAACCTACGATTTTCAGTAAGAATTTTCTTTCCATATGAATTGCAAAAAAAGAGCTACTTTAGTTTGAGCTGCTGTATCATCAACTCGTAAACCCACTATTGTATGCTCAAGATGAAGGAACCTAACACGGTTGAAATATGTAGATTTAATGATTTCTTTCCAGTTGTTCTTTCTAAAAATTAAATTCTTATTTAGTTACATCTGGGTTTGCCATTTCTTTTCCTTATGATCTATCAACAGCTAAATTAGTCTAAATCTAATGGAGCTGAAATAACATGGACAAATTTAGAGCCATAGTGCTGAGTTATTTAATGGTATGACAGTTCGTATTCAAGGTAAAGAATTTCAAGTTTTATCAAATCTCAGTTACCTTGAAATTGTACATTCTAGAAGACGAACAAACAAATTAACCAAACAATAAACAGCAGGTAATTAAGGAAGAAATTTTCCAAGTTACTTAGTTACCAAAGACTGGAAGGTGCAGTGAATTTGGAGGTGATGACACCTGGAAGTAATGAACTCTTCTCTTTTCAGTGAGGGACAGAAATCAATACAATGTCTTCTGAACAAAAGACAGTAGACAGTGTTTAGTAGTCTTCTAATGCTATGATTATTGAATAAAGATAGATTTTTCTACAAATAAAAGGAT